>CM027396.1:21129906-21187281 GCA_015711505.1 Sylvilagus bachmani
CTTGGGCCCTGCACCCCATGGGGAGACCAGGAAAAGCACCTAGCACCTGGCTCCTGCCATCGGATGAGCACGGTGCGCCGGCCGCAGCGCGCCGACCGCGGCGGCCATTGGAGGGTGAACCAACGGCAAAGGAAGACCTTTCTCTCTGTCTCTCTCTCTCACTGTCCACTCTGCCTGTCAAAAAAAAAAAAAAAAAAAAAAGAAAGGCTGGGCATCCTAGAAACTTACGGAGGAGGGCAGAGAAACAACACGAACCTAAAAACATATTCTTATGGGAAATCAAATGGTGATTCTCAGGGCGCTTTCTTAAAATGTAGCTAAGACATTACACACAGGACTGTCCCATAGAACTTTTTGCACCAGTGGAAACGCCCTCCATACACACGTGGCTACTGAGCACTCACCACGTAGCTCACGTGACGGAGGAACTGAATTCTACACCTGACTGTAACTCATCTCAACTTACACAGCTACAGGAGGATGGCAGTTAGACACTCACCACAGAAAAAGGACAAGTTTGTACTGCCATAGCCAGACAACAGAGCCACACACTTCCATTCCCCGTGGCTATCAGCACACTGGTGTGAGAAACGGGCCCAAGAGGACAGGGCCCAGGGTCTCCACAGCCCTGACCTTCCTCTGCCGGGATGCATGAGGGCCACTGCTGCTGTTCGCTAGGCTCGGCCATGATGCAAGAGGCAAGGTAGAAAAGAAGCAAACCCAGAAGAGGTAAGGAAGAAGTACGTCCAGCTTGAGATTCGGGAAAAGGACACACATGAAAGGAAAAGTAATTTCGTGAGATGGAATAAACTGAGTCATAGAAAGCATATTTTTTTTAATTCCTTCAATTAGGCAGCACCTGGCCTCGCCAGCAGAGGGCGCCGATGGTCCCGGCCGGCCTGGTAAAGACGGGGAAGGCCTCCCTGTTCAGTGAAAGCAAGCAGTCGGGAACATTCCAGAGTAGAGCTTAAAAACTAAACAGATAAAAAGGTAACACCTACCTTTGTGGCTAGTCTGGGTTTTGGTCGGCCTCCCGTCCAGGTCATTACTAGCCAATAACTAACAGTCAATTTAAATAGCATTGTCAAAGAGAAAGAAAATGGCTGCGGTAATGGTTTGTTTCCTCAACGGAGAATTTTTTTTTTTTTAACCAAAAGCAGCCAGCCACCTTGCGGTACTCACCAAGACCCGCAGTTCCGTTTCCAGAGCCTCCTTCACTCGACTGACTCCACTCAAGTTTTCCTCGAGTGCAGTAAGCTTTAGCTCCTTGTCCTGGAGCTCTCTGGCAATGCCACTAGCCTAACACACAGTCACATGGCACAGCAGCAAATGAACAAAAAGGAATGAGAAAAAATAAAACAGAACAAATGTATAAACTTAGGAGAAACAAACACAACAAAACAAAGCTGGAAGGAATACAAAGTTGGGTTTTTTAATCCAAAGAAGTCAAGGACTTTTCAATCAGTTCTAGTTGGGATTGTCTCATGGCTGCTTCTTTCTCCGCCTGTGGTGGAATCAGAGCGGGAAGCGCACATGGGAATAAGCCCTGCTCAGCCTCATTTTCTGGACTTTAAAGTCTTAAACACAGGAATGGACATGTGATCTCCATTGTTTTCCTGTATTTCTGGACATGCCTCAAGGAGCTCAACATTTAAAATAAAATTTTAACAACCACTAGGCCATAGTCACAAGAATTTGGCTTTCACTAAATCTTGAGGTGGGAGCAGGTGCAGCGGCGGCAGCTCTGCGCTCCCTTCCGGTCGGTTTGTGCCCTGACTGGCATGCTGGACCCACGTGAGGAGATCTGAGGAAAACGCGCTGTGGCCAGTCTGCCACCGCCAGCCATGGCCTCCCGGCAGTCTCTGCCATCGGTCTGTCTCACTGCTCCCCGGTGAACCATCACAACCCTTCCTTCTATGCCACTAGGGCAGCTTCTCCCGCAGAAAGCTCTAGAACATTCAGCATCAAGTCAGCACTCAACTAGTGACAGAACCAGGGACTCCTCGAAACAACCCTTGACGAGGAGGACGACATCGGACGAGGCTGTTTGCGAGAAACGGGGCTGCTGGGTGTTTCCCGTGGTTTCCTATGCCTTGACCAAAAGCACACCTGTCCAGTCTTTTCTCAAAACAGCCAGACCTGGGCCGGCACAGTAGCACAGTGGGTAAGCCACTGCCTGCCACGCCAGCAACCCATATGGGCACCGGTTCAAATCTTGGCTGCTCCACTTCCAAATCAGCCCCCTGCTAATGAGCCTGGGAAGGCAGTGTAAGATGGCCTGACTGCTTGGGTCCCTGCACCCACATGGAAGACCTAGAAGAGGCTCCTGGCTCCTGGCTTGGGGTCAGCCCAGCTCTGGCCATTGCAGCCATTTGGGGAGTGAACCAGCAGATGGAAGATCTTCATCTCTCTTTCTAACTCTGCCTTTCAAATAAATTTTTATGGTGCCTTTTTTTTTTAAAGATTTATTTATTTATTTGAAAGAGTTACACAGAGAGAGAGTTACACAGTGGATAGAAGATCTCAGAGAGAGAGGTCTTCTATCCACTGGTTCACTCCCCAGATGGCCACAACGGCTGGAGCTGCGCCGATCCAAAGCCAGGAGCCAGGAGCTTCTTCTGGGTCTCCCATGTGGGTGCAGGGGCCCAAGGACTTAAGCCATCTTCTACTGATTTCTTAGGCGATAGCAGAGAGCTGGAGCAGGAGTGGAGCAGCCGGGACTCGAACCAGTGCCCATGTGGGAGGCCGGCACTGCAGGTAGCAACTTTACCTGGTATTGCCACAGTGCCAGCCCCTCAAACTTTTAAACAAAACAAGAAATAGCCAGACTTAGAGCATGTTCTTGTGATACAGAAAAGATTCCCATAAAATCTTAGAGGCAATGCAAAGGGCTGCTCTCAGCCTTCCTGTAGGGGGAACGCTGTTTATCACAGCACGTTAATTCATCATAGTCAAAGCACTCTGTTCATGTTCTGCTTTCCTACGGAACCTACGACAGGGCAGTGAAGCAGGTGGGAGAGGAGAACACTGTGTACACTCTCCCCTCGGTGGGCGATCCTCTGCCTGGCTGGGAGACTGCCTGCCTAGCCCATGCAGGAGGTTAGGAGGGCACGGCACACCATGCCCCCCGGAAAAAACCTGGTCGAGGGCTCAGCACACTGGGACCCCAACACATGACCTGGCTGCTGGCAGGTGGCAGGTACCCCAGGCACATTTCCCCCACCCCCACTCCTGTTGTAGGCCTTGTAACTGTCAACTAGGTAACCGGCTCCAGACCCGTAAAGACCATCTGGAAGGCTATGTAGGCTACGTGACCTTCAAGCTGATTGGAGAAGTGTGGAGGTGCCAGTATCTGCTTTATCCTATAGAATTAGTGTCGCTACCCTGAGCCAGCTACTCCCCCTTGCCTGCCCTATAAAAGGTTGTGCCCGGCTGTTACCGAACAGACATGTTCACCAAAACCGACTCTGGCGCTTCTTCTCCAAGAACACAGTCACCCCACCGTCCCGACAGCGGGCGCCTCACAGGACGAGCCCACACCTGTGCTCCTTCTTCATTTACTTGAACACCAGCCTGCTGGGGAATTCTCTATTTTAAACAGAGGTTACAGACCAGAGCTAAGTTTACACAGCACAGCCCAGTGACAAAGTGACAGCTCAAAGGAAACCAAAATAAACTCCCATGTTTGGGCCACGATTTCCTCTAATCTCCTCAGGTGGATCCAAGTTCAAGATTCTCAGATGTTACCGGGGAGCACCGCGCACTCCTTTACTTCCTTTTGATTAAACGGGGCATGAGGAGGATGGATCACCTCAACTCAAAAGGAACACATAACACAACATAATAACTGGTGGAGGGAAAAACAAAAGATGGAGGCTGTGGATACAAACCTTGCCGCTCTCAGCATCCTTTTCAATCTCTAAGTTTTTAATCTGTTTCTCAGCCGCCTCGAGCTGCTGTCTAAGCTGCTGGATTTCCGATTTACCTTCGGAACTGGCCTTCCGAAGCGCATCAAGATCCAAGAGCTTCTCTTCAGTCGCCTTGAGCTGCGATGTAAAGTTAGCGATAACCTCGGTCTGCTCGCTGCATCTGGCTCGCAGCGCCTCTAGCTCCTTTACCTTTGTCTCAGCCTCCTGCAGTCTGTTCAGCGTGTCCTCCATCTCCACCAGATGCTGGTCCTCCGCTCTGTCCAGTTTCGACTTGAGGGCCTCCAGACTGTCCTCCTTCTCCTTGATGACCTTCAGCAGTTTGGCCCTCAGGGCTTCGACCTCCTTGGCATGGGCAGACCGCTCCGAGTCCTGCTGGTTCTGCAGGCGTTCAATCTCGTGCTGGTAATCCAGTCTCACTTTCTCTATCTGCGCCTTTAACTCCGCGAACTCGGCCGACTCGGTCCCCAGCCCTTTGCTGAAGGACACCTTCAGCTCCGCCATGGCCTGCTGGTGGGATGCGATGGCCGTCTCCAGCTTGGACTTCCACAGTGCGATCACGTCCGCGTTCTCCTTGTTGGCGTGGTCAAGTTTGCTTTTCAAGGACTCGTTCTCCTTGGAAAGCTTCTCCGTGGCGGCCTGCAGACCCTTGACGTCCTTCTGAAATGCTTCTTCCTGGGCTCCAAAATGCTCCCTCAGGGAAGCCATTTCTCTCTGGTGCTCGGCCTGGGCGGCCTCCAGCTTCTCTTGCAAAGAGCTTATCTCTTGCAAAAGGGAAAGTGACACATCCACATCCCCAGCAGGCTTGCTGCACTCCAGCCTTCTCCGCAGCTCTGCCACCTCCTGCGCCCTCAACGCTAGGTCTTTCTCTAGCTCCATTATACGTGACTTTTCTGACACCGTGGCCACCTAGTGACAGCAGTCCAAAGAAAAAGAGATCATTTAAATAACACATCACCGATGAGCTTCTTTTCCTGATCCCTGGAGACCTCCAACAACTCCCCTGTACCCCGCAGCACTCAAGCTCTTAGGGAGGTTTACAAGCCAAGACGTCTAACTCTGATCACCATGAAAGCCCAGTTCTGGTAGCTCCAACTCAAAGCTGTAATCTTTGGTAAATTTCCACCCTTTTGAGATGCTAAAACAATGTAAAACTGATATTGAGTTTAACTCACTCCAAATTTACTTTTTTTCCCTAAAGAAACAAATCATTACCATTAACCGATGGTAAGTCGTCCCAGAGCTCTCAGACCTGTCTGCCGGATTTCCCCACTGCGCCTCGCCCTGGCTGCATGTAAGCTGAGCTAACTTCTGGGGGGCCTCCCAGAACTGCGTGTGCAGGACAGCCCTGTGCGGCTTCTGAGCTCTGAGAGATGTGCTGGAAGCACACAATACACATCACATTTTGAAGACTTGGGGAAGAAAAGAGCTTACGGTATCTGGCTAATAATTGTTTTTAGAGTGATTACATGGTGAAGTGATAATACTTTGTGCTGTGTTTTAAGTATATTAGTAAACTTAATTTCACCTGTAACTTACTAAAAAGTTAAGTGTGAGTACCAGAAAACTGCAAATCGCACATGTGTGGCCTGCATCATTACGACTCTGGAGTAGTACTGGTACACAAGCTCTAAAATCACCTATCGAACGTTTTGATGCATAACATATCACCTGTAGAATAAAAACCTTCGACTGGACAATGAAGAATTACTTTACTAACCTTGCTTCTTAAAGACAAAGAAAGATAATTACTTACCTGAAGTTACAGGTAGGACTCGTACAAAGAGCCCTCCTTTGGACTTTACAGTTCTATCAGCACTGTGGTGTCCGCATCGCGTTCCCTAACCCAGTGGTTCTCAGGGGCTACCACTATGCACATGAATCACCTGGAATGTGAGGCTGCCCTCAACTTCCCAGCTGCCCACACTTATTTTGATTCCATCTGAGCTCTGGGGTTTGAAAAATAAACATCCCAGGGCTAGGAAAAACACTTTCTCAACCTGCGTCTTTTAAAGAATCAGTTCTGACTACCACCTGTCAAACAGGTTAGTCCATCAAGTATGTGGAAAATGGCTTCTTCAGGTATAAAAATCATTTGACTAACCTGGGAAATAGAAGGGAACATGAATCATTTTTAAAACATCAGTGAGCCCCATATTTCAAGCATCAAAACTCCAAATTCAAGACCCCTCTCCCACCTTGCCTTTACAGGAACAGAAGTAACAAACGTGTTCCTTTCATTTCTTCTGCCCACCTACAAGGTGTGATTCCAGCAAAAACCCACAAGGGAAGAGGCAGAGGGAACACTTAGGTGTCTAAAGCAGCAGAATCAAGTCTCACAGTGAAGAGCTGACTCTAATTGCTGCACTCTGGGGCTCTACGAGGACAGAGTTTGTGGAAAGTTGAATTAAAAGATGGCTGTAGGGTAGGCGTCTGGTGCAGCTATTAGGATGGTGCTTCACCTACATTTCATATCAAAGAGCCTGGATTTGAGTCCCGAATTCCCATCAGCAAACAGTCTGGGAGGCAGCAGGGATGCCCACGTACCTGGGTCCCTACCACCTACATGGGAGACTTGGATTGAGTTCCAGGCTCTTGACTTCAGCCTGACCCATATCTGTTGCAGGTATTTGGGGAGTGAACCAGTGAATGGGGTTCGTTCTTTTCTGCCTTTCAAAAATATTGAAATCCATTTTTTTAAAAACTAAAAAAAAAAAAAAACAAAAACAAAAACCTATTTAAGGGGCCAGCGCTGTGGCGTAGCAGGTAAAGCCACCACCTGCAATGCCAGCACCCCATATGGGCGCTGGTTCGAGTCCCAGCTGCTCCTCTTCCAATCCAGCTCTCTGCTATGGCCTGGGAAAGCAGTGGAAGATGGCCCAAGTCCTTGGGCCCCTGCACCCATGTGGGAGACCGGGAAAAATCTCCTGGCTTCAGACTGGCACAGCTCCAGCTATTGTGGCCAATTAGGGAGTGAAGTGGCATTTGGAAGACCTCCCTCCCTCTCCCTCTCTCTCTTCTCTCTCTCTCTCTATATATATATATGGCTCTCCTTTTCTCTCTGTAACTCTTTCAAATAAATAAATAAATCTTTTAAAAAAAACTTATTTGAAAAGCACAGAGATGGAAAATCTTCCGTTTGCTGGTTCACTCCCCCCAAACGTCTGTGCAGTCGAGGCTGAGCCAGGCCAAAGTCAGGGACGGACTGCATCCTGGCTTCCCACATGGGTAGTAAGGTCTCCAGTACTTGTGCCATCCTCTGCTGCCTCCCAAGACACGCATTAGGAAGCTGAATCGGAAGCTGAGCAGCCAGGACTTGAACCAGCACTCCAAAATCAATGCCTCAAGCTGTGGCTTAATTCACTGTGCCACACACCCATCGCAGTATTGTTTTGCTTTTTTAACTAATTTATTTGAGAGGCAGAATTACAGAGGGGGAGGAAGAGAAGGAAGGAGGTGGATAGAGAGAGAGATTTTCCATCCACTGGTTCACTCCCCAAATAGCTGCGTTGGCTAAAGCTGGGCCAGGCTGAACCCAGGAGACCAGAATTCCACGAGTCTCCCACACGGGTGGTGGAGCTCAAGCACCAGGGCCTCCACTGCCTCCCAGGTGCGTTAGCACAAAGCGAGATCAAAAGCGGAGCAAGGGCTGGCGCTGCGGCGTAGCAGGTAAAGCTGCCGCCTGCAGTGCCAGCACCCCAAGTGGGATGCCAGTTCAAGTCCCAGCTCCCTGCTAATGCACCTGGGAAAGCAGTAGAAGATGGTTCAAGTCCTTGGGCCCCTGCACCCATGTGGGAGACTGGGAAGAATCTCCTGGCTCCAGGCTTCGGATCAGCGCAGCTCCAGCCACTGTAGCCACCTGGGGAGTGAACCAGCGGATGCAAGACCTCTCTCTCTCTCTCTCTCTCTCTCTCTGCCTCTCTGTAACTCTGCCTTTCAAATATATAAATTAATCTTAAAAAAAAAAAAGTGGAGCAGCTGGGACTGGAACAGGCACTCATAAAGGACGCCAGGGTTGCAGGTGGTATCTTATCCCACTGTACCGAACACGTGCTCCGAGCTTGTTCATAATATGCATCTTCCATGATTTTTTTTTTGAAGATCTAGTCATTAGCATCGAATTTCAAAATTTTTGCATTGGGGCTGGCGCTGTGCCACAGTGGGTTAACATCCTGGCCTGAAGCACCGGCATCCCATATGGGTGCCAGTTCTAGTCCCGGCTGCTCCACTTCTGATCCAGCTCTCTGCTATGGCCTGGGAAAGCAGTGGAAGATGGGCCAAGTCCTTGGGCCCCTGTGCCCGCATGGGAGACCCAGAAGAAGCTCCTGGCTCCTGGCTTCGGATCGACACAATTCTGGCCGTTGTGGCCAATTGGGAAGTAAACCATCGGATGGAAGACCTCTCTCTCTCCGCCTCTCCTTCTCTGTGTAACACTGACTCTCAAGTAAAAAATAAATCTTTAAAAAAAAATTTTTGCATTAACTTTTAATTCTGTTTTCCACAAACTTTTTGAAGCACCCTTGTCATTCTTAGCCACAAAGCAGTCAAGTGGAGAAAAGTCATATAAAAAAGTGAAAATAATGTAATTATTCTTTTTATGTCATTTTCATAAAGAAGAATAGCATTTCCATTTGTTATTTTACTTCCCAAAGTCTGTCCACCTACAGCCTAACCTTCCCATGTGTCTGCCTCTCCCACTAGTTCGAGGTCAGGCCAGGCCAGGCCAGGCAGGAGTCACTTCTTACTCCCGGCTAATACTGCCACGGCACTGGGCACACCTGGTAACACCCTGCGGCTACGGGGTGGACCACCTGAAAGGAACTGTAAAGCGCTTCCTAAGAGGGATGTGGGCGATAACAAACTACGTGGGTTGCTGGTTATTTCCACACTTGACATAACAAGAGTGGGGACCAAGACACACACACACGAGTCGAGGGAAAACAGCAGCTCTCCTCTGCAGGGCTGGGACCCCCGTGCTGTGGACGCTTGCCTTGTATCCAGAGCAGGGAAAAAGCACCAGAGTTGCTTGCTGACAATATTCAGATACAGGAGAGGGGTCAAAAGTTTACAAAATACCTCCTGACTCTGTCAACAGGCCCCGGCCCACTTGTCCCTTCTATTTCCCACATCAAGGCTTTGCGTCTTGGGTAACAAAGAAATAGCACCAAGTCTCACTTTTCCCCACCAAATATATAGGAGAAATCTTAGTTTTAAGGCAAACTGAGAACATTCTTCTTTAAAAAAAAAAAAACTCATAATTCAGAGAAGAAAAAATATTCCATTGTCTACATTTTTAGGTAAGTCAATCAGTGATCTCTTGCCAAGAGAAACTTCCACAAATATTAATAATTCAAAAGAAAAATCAAGATCCCAAATTTGATCAGAGACATAGTTTTTCAAATTTTAAAGTTAATATTTGGGCAACTTAGCCGGTCACAGTCAGAGTCCTGACTTCAATGTGTGAGCACTTATTCTGCATGCAGATGAGTGGTTATTTCTTGAGGCTTTCGGCACAAAAGCCATTTCCACAACAGGCTCCACCCTGCGGCAGGTGAGCTGGAGCTGCGTGGTGTGACCTGGGACTTGCCCTCAGTCTCAGCGGGAGCACCACCACCTCCCTGCTAGGGCTGTGCTGAGACTCAATCATTCTTTTCCAACACTTAGTGCTGGGTTGGTGTTGTGGTGCAGCAGGCTCTGTGGGTCCCGGATGCTCCACTTCCGACCCAGCTCCCTGCTGATGCAGCTGGGAAGGCAGCGGAAGAAGGCCCGAGCATCTGGGCCCCTGCCACCCACGTGGGAGACCAGAAAGAAGCTGCAGGCTTCTGGCTCTGGCCTGGTCCAGCCCCAGCCGTTGCGGCCATTTGGGGAGTAAACCAGTGGATGGAAGACCTCTCTCTCTAACTCTGCCTTTCAAATAACCAAATCTTGAAAAACAACAACAACAAAAAGCACTTAGCATAGTGCCTGGCAGGAAGTGAAGCAACACTGCGTCCCGGCCGCACAAGCCGTTCTGATCCCAGCACGCGCCTCCCTCCTCAACACTGAGACTCCTCTTCTGGGTGGAAGGGAGAGAGATGCAGAGAGACTAGCTCCCCAGAAAAAAGAAAACCGAGGTGACAGTCCTCGGGGTCACCACGTCCTCCTCCCAGGGGCCAGGGAGGACAGCAGGAAAAGATTTCTAAAGCAAAACAACGGTAACAAAAATCACTTAGAAAACCCAGTAGCCAGGAGGAGAACAAGAGGACAATTGACTGCTTGTGGCAAACTGGAGAAAGGTATTTCAAGGTATTAATACAAAGAACCTCGAATTATATAGTTGGGACTGATCTTGATTCTGGTTGAGCCATCCATAGGACTAAGTCTTTCCTTTTGACAAAAGGTTTGATAAAAGCACATCTGGGCCTCCTGCAAATCTAAGCTCACGAACACCTGCAAGGTCCCAAGACCAAATTCAGGTTGAACCACTGGGTCAAGGCTCAGGCCAACTGCAGGGCAGGTCTCCCGAGGTGTCCACCGTTCACACGCATGGGGCTGCTCCATGAAATAGCGAAAACCATTACCCTAGTGTCTTCTAACTCCCTCTGGAGTTTGTCAGCTTTGGTCTTTTCAAAGAGCAGGCTCTGTTCAAGCTCCTTAATGCGGGCATGCTCCAGTTTGGTCTGCGTCTGTTAGTGAAAAGGAAGAGGAAGAGAACACCACAGTGCTACCACGACATGCCAGCACGAGAGAGGGGAGCGCGGCATGCAGCGGGGCCACCGGCATCTTCCGCCAGAGGACGGACAGAGAGGGCGGGGAGGAGGCAGGGGAGGCTGGGGTGAGGACGGACGCTACGGACCAGGGGGACGGTGGGCGGGGCGCAGGAGCTGTGTGTCGAGAAAGGAGAAATGGAAAACACATGAGGCAAGATGAGGTGTCAGATGCATGCAGCCAAATAGGTTACATTGATAAGTGGAGTTTATCAGCACACATTAGAACAGTTAATGCCCTCTGAGCTGTGGTTTCCCTCCTGCCCAGCAGTCAGTGGTATTTGAGATTAACGTGTACATAACGGAAGGAGACCAGCCGCTATCACATGACACCGTTCTGGGCCTTAGAGCGTCCCCCACGTCCTGAGCACAAGTCCACAACCTGACAGGAAGGAGCAAGGGTCAAGGGTCAACCCGCAGGACCGGACTCCTGAGCGCAGGGCTGGGGACAGCCCAGCATGCCTTGGCCGAGACAGGAGAACAGGGTCTGGGGGATTCTCATCTTGTCTCCCAGGGCAAAAAAAATGGAGTAAGAATTACAAGGGAAGGCTCAGTCATGATTACCCTGCATGGCTCCATCTCAGGAGCCGGGTCTCACTGAGACTATAAAGTTCTCGTGATTTTTACCCTAAGGTACAGTAGCTTCCATCAGCTCAGATGTTAGAAAGGTGGGAAATGGGGGCCGGTGCTGTGGTGCAGTGGGGTAAAGCCCTGGCCTGCAGCGCCAGCATCCAATATGGGTGCTGATTCCAGTCCTGGCTGCTCCACTTCCGACCCAGCTCTCTGCTCTGGCCTGGGAAGGCAGCAGCAGAAGGCCCAAGTGTTTGAGCTTCTGCACCCACGTGGAAGACCCGAAAGAGGCTCTGGGCTCCTTGCTTCGGATCAGTTCAGCTGTGGCCGCTGGAGCCATTTGGGGAGTGAACCAGCGGACAGAAGACCTTTCTCTCTCTCTGGCTCCACCTCTCTCTCTAAGTCTTTCAAATAAATAAAATAAATCTTAAAAGAAAAGAAAAAGAAAAGAAAGGTGGGAAATGGTGACTCTGACTCAGCACAAAAAGCGCCGTTAGGTCCCGACGTGGTCTCACTGGCGCTGTGCAGACATGACTTGATGGAGAACAGGGGAGGCAGGCTCCTTCTAACAGGACCAAGCGCAGCGGGACTGCAACCTTGAAACGGTCTGTGCCTCTTTCCCCACCCAACTCTCCGACCCAACAGGTTAGCACAGTCAGCAGCTGGCAAAACCTAAGGTGGAGCTGTTCTTGGCAGCTGTAGGTCCCTTGTACAAACTGAGTATCTCAGGGCCAGTGCTGTGGCGTAGCGGGTAGAGCCGCCGTCTGCAGCACCAGCATCCCACATGGGCGCCGGTTCACCTCCCGGCTGCTCCACTTCCTATCCAGCTCTCTGCTATGGCCTGGGAAAGCAGAAGAAGATGGTCCAAGTCCTTGGGCCCCTGCACCCGCATGGGAGACCCAGAAGAAGCTCCTGGCTCCTGGCTTCGGATCAGCCCAGCTCTGGCCATTGTGGCCAATTGGGGAGTGAACAAGTGGATAGAAGACCTCTCCTTCTCTGTGTAACTCTGACTTTCAAGTAAAATAAATCAATCTTAAAAAAAATTGAGTATCTTGTGGTTCTCACTGGACCATTACAGACAATGTAAAGATGACAAAGTTGACACAAAGTAGTGCAGAGCTCCAGCAGAAGGTGGGGCAAGACACAACCACCTTCACTCCCCCCAGGGCCTCCTGGGGCCCCTGGTGCATTCAAGAGGTCACTTTCATATATAAACCATCACCGGATACTTACAAATGAACACAAAATAAATTTTTTTAAAGTATTTTTTTTCAGCTCTTTAAACTCCAGGAAAATAATGAAATAAAATCCAAACCTAATTGTCTGGATAGTCCCCTTGGCCCTTCTGGGTGCTTTGGACAGAAGCTGTTCAATTTACCCGATTTTCCAGGAAAAGAATCTACTCCAGATTTGCATTATCCGGGTCCCAGCCTCGGGAAGTGAATCCAGCAGGCAAAAGCAGAAGGCAACAGCACACCCTCACTCTCCGCTGCGCTGGGCGTCCTCCGGGCGAGAGGTCACTACTTCCTCCTGCGGCGGGCCAGCCCTCCTCTGCACATTGTCCCTTTCTCAGAATACGGCACAGAGTATCCCAAGAAGAAAGTGCTGGCACAGGGGGTTGAAAGGAAAGCGAAGGCTTTGCGGGAAGCGCGCGGGGAGGCGGGAGGGAGGTCCCATGCAGAGTGACACCGCGCAGCCAGCCTGGTGTGGGAGCAGCGGAGAGACCCAGACCACTGCAGCAGCTGCACAGGAAGGAGCCCTTCAGAACGAGGCCTTGAGCTGTCCACTACAGCTGCCAGGAGGCGCGGCCAAGACAAGTCGCCCCTCGTTCTAATGTCGTCCCCTGGTGGCGGCCACTGGGAAAACCCCTCATCTGTAACTAGATGCAACTAGATGGTGTGCAGCTGGGTCCCACGGACCGGGCAGCCCTGGAGCAGCCACCACGGGTGCACGCACTGGCACGCACTGGCCAGCAGGGGGCGCGCGCGACTGCCGGGCCCTCCCGGGACGGAATCGGACCGCGTGGGAAACTTCGCCCCGGGGTTCCCGCTATGCCGGCACCTTGGGGTTTCGGGCTTCAGTCAGCTGCCTGCGCTTTGGGAAAATTCTATCAAAATTAGAAGACACTGTGAACTGGGGGAAGGCAGCCGGGACCCCAGATAGTTTAAGGTGGGTATTTTTTTTTTTTGTAAAATTCCTTAAAAGCAAACATTTGCCTATTTGTTCATTAAACAAATGAATTTACGAAGCCTAGTCATTAGATACAATTTCTTCAGGGAACTAATGTAATTGCTCGGAAAGCCACGTGCACAAAAATATTAAGGTCGGAGTATGCAGTTAGTGTTTGAGTGTATCAATAAGCGTTTAATCTGTAATCAATCTGTGTTAACAAGGGAAATATCCACACAGTTAAGTGCCCTCTTACATTCTCAGGATCTTCAGAAATCTGGCTCTTTTGCTATCAGTGAAAAAATAAAATAAAATTAACGACAAAAAAGAAATTCAGCTAATGTCCCAAAACGTGTTAGGGCTTCAGGATCACTTTATTTGATTAATTTCAGGTGAGTTTATCAGACAGCCTATGCTAGTCCAGCGCTGATGTAAACTCGGCCCTTCCTACAATGCCACAGCCGTGTTTCACACGAATTAGATGATGACACGGAGCTTCTAATGAGGCTCCGCCTGTTTTTAAATGGATGAGAACAACACAAAAGCCAACTAAAGGAAAGTGGTTATGAAATGAGTGAAGGGGACACCTGTTAAATCGCTAATGAACCATTTACCTCCGGGCGCTACATGACTAGAGCCTACACTCTGTCGACTGTGAAGATTTCCAAAGAAATCAGAGTTCCGTTTGCAAAGATGGTGCAAGCGGCCGACAGACCCCAAAATCACAGTAGTAGCAAAAACGTATATTCATTCTGAGAACTGCACAGACTGCAATTTTCACTAACATATTAAAGAACAAAAAAAAAATCTGCAAAATTTGAAAAAGCTACTTTACATTGTAGATCCAGCAGTGATATTTAATACAAGAACTAAAGTGAATAGTGGTGTTTAAGGAAAACCTTTCTAAATTATGAAGAGGCCATGGAAGTAAACAGAAGCTGAAATGTAAACTGCTCTTGTTTGTTACGCTGGCACTTACTTTTTGTAGAAAATGAACCACTAGAACGTTCATTTATCCCTTCTACAGGGTTATAGAGGCTCGGTCCTGCCTGCCTGACGAGCTACGCTGAGATGAAGCCAAGGGCTTTGTTCTGCAGGTTGATGATGTGGGATGTCCTCGAAGCTGCCATTTCTCACCATCAGAGAACCACAGCCTCCCTGGGGCTGCTTAACTGCAGACGCACTGCCAGATCTATGACTTGACTGACGTCGATTCATGGTTTTGAATTCAGTGATGAAAAAAGAGTAGCAAACACTGGACCCCGCCACAGGCACAGGACACCAGAGCCACAGAGCTGCCAGAGGGGGCCAGGGCTCCTGCCACTCCCGTGGCTGGCTGTTCTGGCCACAGGCGTCGGCGGGCACATGACATCACCCGCGTTTCCCAGCACGGGAACCCACAGAAGCTTGGAGAGAGCTAGAGGAGGGGTTTACCTCGAGATCGCCTTTGGTAATCGATTCTTCTTCAACCCGGAACTGCAGGTCCTCAACCTTCCTGTGGAACAAACCCAAACCAAGCGCTCAGCAGAGGAGCTGAGACGAAGGCCTCATGCCCACCCCCGGCCCCAAAACAGAGCGTCAACATGCTGGCGCGCTCGGCAGATGGTGGTGGGAAGAGATGCCTGTGGGTGCAGACCGGCATCGGCAAGCCTCTGCTCTGGGTCTGGAAGTCCCCTGATCACAAACCCAGACAAGACAAGCCGAAAAGGACACGGTCTGACCACTCAGATGGAAAATGGGCTTGCAGGAGTGCAGCTCAGCAGGCGTCTCAGGGTGAGGCTGGCAGGCTCCACGTGCAGCAAGCCCCAGCCCAGAGCCCTAGGACCGCACCAGCACCTGCTCCAGAGCACCTGCTCCAAGTCTGAGCTTGAACGATTTAGGGGGGAACCAGTCAGGGATGCTGTTTCTTTGATTCTGAAATTCACATTTGAGAATCTCTGATATTGGGTGTGGGTTTTACGGATGCCATCACAAAGTTAGTGAAATAGAACGATATTCTGAAGACTGACAAAATCCAAGTGACAATGATGTCATGAATCTAAAAATCTGGATGTAAGGCAAGGAGGAAAAGGGGGACACATTTGTAATCTACATGTAAAACAACACAAAATCCTTTAAACTCACTAGCACTTCCAGCAAAAGACAGACTAAAAAATGCTTTTCAGCCACAGGGCAGGTGTTGTCAGTTTGCTGGTTAAGTTGAAGCTGCACTGCCAGCATCCCATATCAGAAAGCCAGTTCCAGTCCCTGCTGCTCCATTTCTGATCCAGCTCCCTGCTAATGCACTTAGGAAGGCAGCAGGAGATGGCCCAAGTGCTAGGGCCCCTGCCACCCACGTGGGAGACCAGGATGGAGTTTCAGGCCCTTAGCTTCAGCCGAGACAATTCCAGCCATTGCAGCCATTTGAGGAGTGAACCAGCAGATGGAAGATCTTTCTCTCTCTCTCTCTCTCTCTCTCTCTCTCTCTCTCTGCCACTCTGCCTTTCAAATAAATAAATATTTTTTAAAAGTATTTCAGGGACTGGGGCTGTAGTGTACTGGATACAGCCATCACTTCTGATCCAATTCCCTACTAATGCACTTGGGAAAGCAGTGGAAAATGGCCCAAGTGCTTGGGCCCCTGCACCCATGTGGAGACCTGGAGGAGGGTCTTAGCTCCTGGCTTCAGATCTGCCCAGCTCTGGCCATTGTGGTCATATGGGAAGTGAACCAGTGGATGAAAGATTTCTCTGTCTCTCTCTCAATCTCTTTTCAACACTGCCTTTCAAATAAATAAATAAATCGTTAAAAAAAAAAGTATTTCAAACTGACCTAATTCTTGGATTGTCTTACATGTCACAGTTTTCTTTCTTTTTTTAAGATTCGTTTTATTTATTTGAAAGTGAGAGTTACAGAGAGGGAGAGACAAGAGAGATCTTCCATCTGCTGGTTCATTCCCCAGGTGGCAACAAGGGCCAGTAGTGGGCCAGGCGAAAGCCAGGAGCCAAGGGCTTCATCCTGTGTGGTCTCCTATGTGGCTGGCAGGGGCCGAAGGACTTGGGTCATCTTCCAGCGCTTTTCTTAGGCCATTATCGGGGAGCTGGATTGGAAGTAGAGCAGCCAGGACATGAACCGGTGGCCATACGGGATGCCGGCATCATGAGTGGCAGCTTTACTTACTACGCCAGCAACAGTTTTCTTAGTAGAGTATTACACTTCTCACAGACAGGGACATTCTGTCACCCACCAGACCTAATTCAGTTTCCTAAGCACCAGGAGACGTGCACCTAGCATCTGCCGTCTCCCAGGACCTGCTCCTGGAGAATGGAGGAGGACTTCCACACACTGACAAGGCTGCCCAGGCAGCAGGTGCCGACACATGCTTTTTAGATTACTCAGGCCAACTCGAAATAGTCCTCATTTCTTGGAAAAAGGCAGATCAGAGCAAACTCTCCTATCCTAGCACACTACATAGAGTCCACTTCCTGCAGAACACACAGATTGTTAAGAGGGAATTCTTTGTAAGCTTGTTAAAAGAAGGAGGCCAGGGCAGGTATGTGGCACTGTGGTTAAGACTCCATAGCTGGGGGGTGGTGGTTAACAGTCAGTGTTGTGATTTAACGGTTAAGCCACTGCCTCCAACGCCGACATCCCATATTAGCACCAGTTCGAGTTCAGGCTGCCCTACTTCTGACCTAGCTCTCTTCTAATGCACCTGGGAAGGCAGTGGAAGACGACCCAAGTATTTGGGCCCCTGATACCCATGCCAGAGACCTAGACGGAATTTGAGGAGTGAGCCAGTGGACAGAAGATATCTCTCTCTCTCCATGTCTCTATGTAACTCTGCCTTTCAGATATACAAGTAAATCTTTTTAGTTTTTTTAAAGATTTTATTTATTTATTTGAGAGGCAGAGTTACAGAGAGAGGGGAGGCACAGAGAGAGAGAGGTCTTCCATCTGCTGGTTCACTCCCCAGATGGCCCACAACAACCGGAGCTGTGCTGATCCGAAGCCAGGAGCCAGGAGCTTGTTCCCGGTCTCCCATGTGGGTGTAGGGGCCCAAGGACTTGGACCATCTTCTACTGCTTTTCCAGGCCACAGCAGAACTGGACTGGAAAAGGAGCAGCCGGGACTAGAACTGGCACCCAACGGGATGCTGGCATTGTAGGCAGAGGATTAACCTACTGCGCCACAGCACCAGCCCTCTGGAGACCCCCACATCCTGTATCAGAGGACCGGGGTTGGGATGCCAGCTCTGCTTCTCACTGCAGCTTCCTGCTAACATGCACCCTGGAGGCAGGGGTGACAGCTGAAGGAGCCGGACCCTTGGCACCCACGTGGGAGACTCAGATGGAGTTCCTCGCTCCTGATTCTGTCCTGGCCCAGTACCCCGGCTGCTGCGGGGATTTGGGAGTGAATCAGGAGATGGGAAACAGCGGGGGCTCTCTCCCCTCCTCCCCATCAAACAAAGTGAGGCTGAAGAGGAAGGAACAGGCCAGCCTTGCGCCAGGGACAGCCCGGGTCACCTCTTCTCCTCTTCTAGCTGGTTCAGAAGCTCCACCTTCTCCCTGTCGGCCGCCTCCACCATCGTTCGCAGCTGGTCCATCTTGGCCTCCAATTCCAGGACGTGCTGGGGAAGCAAGGATGTCAGTGAGTGGCTGCTTTCTGACCCACACGCAGGCCCAAGAGTACCTCCGAGGAGCTACAGGTGAGTGCTACCATGGTGGGGGGGGGGCATTACTCTAAAATCCTCTCTACCTATAGGTTATTCTCGGCGGCTTTCCTGGAAGCAAGATGACGAAAAACCACACCACTGAAGCCATTGAGGGCAGTGTGAAAACAACTCTCACCTTCTCTGCAGGTGAAACACACACAACAAATAACCTACAACCAGGAGCCCAGTAAGTGAGCTGGCCTGACACGGACAGGCCCGAGACCTGGCCCTCAGCATCCAGAGACTGGGGTGGGGCCGAACAGAACCAAACTTCATCTTTGTGACCTGGCACCCAGGTCCCAGCTTTCAAACAAGCCCAGCCAAGACGTCTACACCCATTTCCTGCGTGTGGCTCAGAGAGCCAGGGATGCCTTCAGCCTCCTCTCGCCACCTAGACACCATCACCATCTCCGCACCGAGGTCGGCGCCAGACTTCACCTGGTCGTGGCCGTCCCGGGCCAGGGCTAGCTCCTGCTCTATCTCCCCCACGTGGCTCGTGGCCTTGGCCACCTCCGCCCTCTCCAGGTCCCGTTCAGCCAGCAGCTGCTCAATGTGCTGCTGCTTCTCCTTCAGGGCCTCCTGGAGGGCAGTGGTGCCGGAGATCTTCCTGGCGTACCGGGAGGAGGTCTCAGTCAGCTGCAAGGCAAAGTCAGAGACGTGAAGGGTGACGGCGCTACCGGGGGTACGGCATGCACGGCGGCAAGCCCTCAGCGAAGCACGGACACGCCCGGCTCACGGGCTGCTGGCGACCGGGAACAGCTTCTCAGCAAGCAAACGAGACAGCGCGCGCTTCTGTCCGCAAACCTCACAAGGACACAAAGGTGTCAAGAGCTCACGGAACCTTCAGGAAAGTGATCGCAAGGGCAACAAGTGGCTTAAATCGCGGCTGCCCTGAGCGCAGGGGTCAAGGCCTTGGAGCAATCAAGAAAAAGTCCACAGGACCCCCTGAAGAATGTCCTCTATTTCACTCTACTTCCGCCTGAGGTTGCATCGGGTGAGCTGGGGGAGTCAGAATTAGTCTGACAAGAGGAGTTACCAGCAGAGCAGGGAGAGCCTGATACTTCCCAGAGAAACGGACTAGAGTTCCTCAAGAGGTCAGTCCTAACCCAGGGCGGACATGCGTGAACTGTTCCTACAACACCGAGGAGGACATGGTGCCCGCCGCAGAAGAGTCTGCTGAGCCACTGTCCACACCGAGGGCTCAGGGTTTCTCCTCCACGGTTCTTAGCGCTCTGCCCATAAAGTCCACTGGTAATTTTTCTGTTAAAGACGCAGACTTCCTTGGGGCCCACACTGTGGCTTAGAGGGTTGAGCCAGTGCCTGCAGTGCCAGCATCCCATATTGGCACCAGCTGGAGATTCGATTGCTCCACTTCTGATCCAGCTCCCTGCAATGCACCTGGGAAAGCAGTGGAGGACACCCAAGTGCTTGGGCCCCTGCACCCATGCAGGAGACCAGGAAAAAGCTCCTGGCTTCAGCCTGTCACAGCCCTGGCATTGCAGCCATTTGGGGAGTAAATCAGCAGATGGAATATCTCTTCCCTCTCTCTCTGTAATTCTCCCTTTCAAATAAGCAGAAAATAAATCTTAAAAAAAAAAAAAAAAAAAAAAAAAAACAAGGATGCAGGGGCGGGTGCTGTGGCATAGTGGGTTAAAGCCATGGCTTGAAGCACTGGCATCCCATACAGGTGCCAGTTCTAGTCCTGGCTGCTGCTCTTCCTTTTTTTTTTTTTTTTTTTTTTTTTTTTTTTTTTTAGATCCATGCTCCTCTTCCGATCCAGCTCTCTGCTATGGCTTGGGAAAGCAGTGGAAGATGGCCCAAGTCCTTGGGCCCCTGCACCTACGTGGGAAACCTGGAAGAAGCTTCTGGCTCCTGAATTCAGATAGGCTCAGCTCCAGCCATTGTGGCATTTGGGGAGTGAACCAGTGGATGGAAGACGTGTCCGTCTGTCTGTCTCTCTCTCTATATATATATATACCTCTATGTAATTCTTTCAAATAAGTAAAAATAAATTGCAAACTGCAGAGTCTCATAAGCTGCAAGAGGAAAGCCCCACTGGCTGTCAGGGCAGCACAACCCCCATGGAGGCCCCGCTCCTTTCCCTGCCCAATGACAGCGGAAGGGACGGTATAGAGTGGTCAGGGCTGTGCCGCCCTGCCACTTGACCACACCCCCGCCGGGTCCAGTTCCCACCTGCACTTCACTATGCTGAAGTTGAGGCACTGAATCCAGCCTGGGCCGGAGCCTCCTGCTGCCGCTTGTAATTCCAACAACATTCAACAACATTCACATTGCTTCAAGTAAAATAAGCTTAAGGACGGGATGAGGTAATAATAGTCAGTACTTCTGACACTGAGAAAATACCATGTTAACAGAGAACGAGGCACTATTTTACTTTAATTCTGATGATTCTACTTTCGCTGCTCTAACTGCGAAGGCAGGAGAGGGAAGAGGAGGAGAGGCAAGGAAGAGAGGAAACAGAACAGGACAGGGCTTTCCCCAGCATCCTTTCAGGTTCCAAGACCTTCTGCGTCCTCGGGCCACACCAGGAACATGCCGCCCACATTAACTATTTTCTGTTGGGCTGAATTAACATAATACTAAACTTCTAAGAACATGATTGTCTTCAAAATATTTTAGTTCCTAAAACTGTTTGAAGTTTAAACAGAAAAAGACCTATGTACCTGAGGGGAAAGATCCCTCCAATTTTCCTGACATTTCTGGCCTCAAGTAACTTCAGGTCAAAGCAATCATCCCAAAACGTTAGGCTCAGCAGTACTTATTACAGAGTCAGCAAAAGCTGGTACATCTGTAAGACCTTTTCAATTGGGAGAGAGCCAAGAATAACACTTTCCTGTTTTAAAAAATCGCATTCCTGTTGGAGTTCCGTTTCTCGAGACTGACTTGCAAGGATTTTCACAGCAAGCTACGGGCAGCACGCAGCATAAGGACAGGCAAAGCAGGTGCACTGTGCACGCGCGTCTGTCACGCCGGGGAAGCAGGGAGACAGAGAGGGTGGCTTACTAATCCTGTCCGGCTGGGCTTGCTGCTCACGGACGAGGCCACCGAGCTCATGGAGCTGAGGGAGGAGGCCGAGGGGCTGCGCTTCAGGCTGGCGGGCGTGGTCGCCATCACTCGCCTCACCGCGGCGGCCTTGGCCTTGGCTGGCGTGGTGGAAGGGAAGCCGATCTTGGTCACTTTGTGGACGGGCGCAAACAAGCCGTATTTGGGCTGACACTGAAAGTACCTTTGGGGAACAAGAAGAACAGTAACAAAAAACAACTTAATTACAAGAAATAGCAATTATAACCAAAAGGCTCTCCCGGCTCCTATCTCGTGACTGGATTGCTACAGATTCCCTGCATCGGCACCCAGCATTCGCAAGCACACGAGCCGGTAACCCACCAGACACCAGTGACAGCGCGGTACACAGAGGCACGCATCTGCAGCCCAGGTTCCATGTACAGGGCATAGCTAACAACTATTCCTGCCCCGTAAACATGCAGCACGGGAGCCCCGCTCGGTGAAACCGTGCCAGAAAAAGGAGGAAACCCCACAAGCACCTACCTCTGGCAGACCCACTAAAGCAGAGCTAAAGAAATACCAACCAGTGGTGCCAGTCATCTGTTCCTCTCAAGAGTTGCAATGTTTCAATACCGAGAAGGGATGGCTGCCAGCGGGGCGACTGTAGTTCACAGTAACCCCCATTTAGGAGGGGACAGAAGTTTGTGCAAGGGTATACTGTGAAAAAGCTATGCATGAATTTCTTTTGCACCAAAATAAACTTGTCTTGCGATTCCCTGAACTTTCTGAAGTACCCTTGTGTTTGGGAACTTGAAGGCTCCAAACATAAAGAGATGATAAGGAGATGAAAATGTCAGTTACTGTGAGTTGATCATTACACGCTGGTGCAAAAGCCAAAATATCACAGAGTAACTCATAAATATATACACTTGATACATGCTAATCAAAAAAGGCGAATAACCCTTGTAAATGTTTTAAAAAGTTTTATAAAAAAAAAAGAAGGGGGGTGGCCAGCACCGTGGCTTACTTGGTTAATCCTCCACCTTTGGCGCTGGCATCCCATATGGGCGCCGGTTCTAGTCCTGATGTCTCCTCTTCCAGGCCAGCTCTCTGCTGTGGCCCAGGAAGGCAGTGGAGGATGGCCCAAGTGCTTGGGCCCTGCACCCGCATGGGAGACCAGGAGGCACCTGGCTCCTGGCTTCGGATTGGCCCAGTTCCAGCCGTAGTGGCCATTTGGGGAGTGAACCAGTGGAAGGAAGACCTTTCTCTCTGAGTCTCCCTCTCACTAACTCTGCCTGTCAAAACAAACAAACAGACAAACAAACAAACAAAAAAATGAAGGGAAGTCTTTTTAAAAAAATTTTTTTTAAAGATTTATTGATTCACCTGGAATTCAGAGTCACAGACAGAGAGGGAGAGACACAGACAGAGGTCTTCCATCCACTGGTTCAACCCCCAAATGGCCACAATGGCTGGGGTGGTGCCAGGCCAAAGCCAGGAGTCTGGAGTCTCCTCAGGGACTCTTGTGTGGGTACAGAAGCCCAAGCACTCGGGCCATCCTCTGCTGCCTTCCCAGGTAATCAGCAGGGAACTGGATTGGAAGTGGAGCAGCCAGGACACAAACGGGCACCCATATTGGATACCAGCAACACAGGGGGCAGCTTCACCTGCTAGGCCACAACATTGGCCCTGAATTAAAAACAAAAACAAAAAAACCACTTATTTATTTAAAATTTAGTGTGACAGAGAGAGGGAGAGAGAAAGGGAGAGAACTTCCATCCACTGGTTCGCTCCCCAGATGGCCACAATATCTGGGTTTGGGCCAGGCCGAAGCCAGGAGCTCTGAACTCCATCCTGGTCTCCCACATCAGTGCAGGGACCCGAGCGCTTGAACCATCATATGCTGTTTTCCCAGATGTACCACCAGGGAGCTGGATCAGAAGTGGAGCGGCCAGGACTCAAAACAGTGCTCATATGGGATGCCGGTGTCCCAGGGGCCAGCCCAGGCGGGCTTTCTAATCATTGCAGCACCAAGATTCGTATCTGAAGTTACTGGCATTGTAGTTGGTAGATAGAGCCCATGTGCTCATAATCAATTTGTGTATGTTTCTAAGTAAAATGCTAGCCTACGTTTTCATAACCAAGCCACACGTTCATACACTGTCTACCATACTCCTGCTAGGGCAGCAGGCTGCACAGGCATTTCACAAGAAGCGTAGGAAACTCCTTTGCATTCCTCGACCCCAGGGGCAGGGGGTCTCCTTGCGGTGGCAGAGGTCTGCCTGCCGGTCTACTCACTCGCCATGGAGTGCGATTCTCGCCAGACAGGGAGACTGTTTTTCCTAACAAAGCTGCTCCTCACTCCAGCCCCACCCTGGGGAGAACCACCACTACCAAAAGGGAGAGAAGCCAAAAGGCTGCCATAGTATTTCCTCTCTGGTTCAAAAAATAAGCTGCTTGCTTGTGTGTATGACATCCACGCAGACGGAGAGAGAGCAGATGGAGGAGATAAGAGAGCAGCTCTCGAGAATGCACATTTCCATCTCGACACACACTCATGAGACCTGCGGGATGCTGTTCAAGTGCAAACCAACCTCGTCCCGGCGACAGCGCCATCATTCTTCCCGAGGGGCTCGTCCAGCTCCACGCCACACCACTCCCCCTTGGCAAAGTCGGTCTCCCCAAGAAAGCGTACTACACCAGCCTTGGTGCCTCCAACCTGGAGGAAGAAAAGGTTAGAGTGAAGAGACGAACCCACTCCTTCCACTTGCTCCAGCTGATCACCAAGTACTGTGTCCCAGCACTGAGCACTGTGTCCCAGCACTGAGCACTGCGTCCTCCACATGAGTACTGTGACCACCATGTGAGTACTGCATCCTATGTGAGTACTCCATCTGACCACTGAGTACTGTGTCCCCTCACTGAGCACTGTGTCCCACCATGTGAGTACTGCATCTTACCACATGAGTACTGTGTCCACTACTGAGCACTGTGTCTCATCACTGAATACTGCATCCCACCACTGAGTACTGCATCCTCCACATGAGTACTGTGACCACCATGTGAGTACTGCATCTTACCACATGAGTACTGTGTCCACTACTGAGCACTGTGTCTCATCACTGAGTACTGCATCCCATCACTGAGTACTGTCTCCCACCACATGAGTACTGAGTACTACCATGTGAATACTGTGTCCCACCACTGAGTACTTCATCCCACATGAGTACTGCATTTGATCATTGAGTACTGTGTCTCATCATTGAGCAGTGCATCCCACCAAATGAGTACTGAGTCCTCCACATGAGTACTGTGACCACCATGTGAGTACTGCATCCCATGTGAGTATTGTCTGATCACTGAATATTGTGTCCCAGCACTGACCACTGTGTCCCATCCAGTGAGTACTGAATAGTACCACATGAGTACTGTGTCTCAGCACATCCCACCATGTGAGTACTGAATCTTACACATGAGAACTGGGTCCACCACTAACTACTGCATCTCACCACTGAGTACTGTGTCTACGTGAGTACTGCATCTGATCATTGAGTACTGAATGCCATCACTAAGTACTGCATCTCATCACTGAGTACTGTGTCCCACTACACGGGTACTGTGTCCCACCACTGAGTACTGCATCCCATCACTGAGTACTGCGTCCCATCACTGAGTACTCCGTCCCATCACTGAGTACTCCGTCCCATCACTGAGCACTGTGTCCATCACTGAGCACTGCATCCCATCACTGAGTACTGTGTCCCATCACTGAGCACTGCGTTCCACCACTAAGTACTGCATCCCATCACTGAGTACTGCATCCCATCACTGAGTACTGCATCCCACCACATGGGTACTGCGTCCCATCACAGAGTACTGCGTCCCACCACACGGGTACTGTGTCCTACCACTGAGTACTGTGTCCCATCACTGAGCACTGTGTCCCATCACTGAGCACTGTGTCCACCATTGAGTACTGTGTCCCACCTCTGAGTACTATGTCCCATCACTGAGTACTGCATCCCCCACTGAGTACTGGGTCCCCCACTGCATCCCACCACGTGTCCCAGGGGCTTCTCACCCCATCTTCTGAGTTCTCTTGAGGATTGATCGATAAAGTTGCCTGTGTAACTCACATAAATCAGTGGTTTGATACCTGGTATATCCCAATAATGAAATAGCCTTTATAACATTTAGTCTTTAAGATGTCTACCAAATTATTCTCTTCCTTAGAAAACTACTTTATTACTCCAGAGTGATTTTCCTACTTCCAAATAAATATTTTTGACAAAAACAAAACCTTTACAACACAAAAGGAAGAGAAAATTCATCATAAAACCTACACTTCACCAATTGGTGTTTATCTTCCCATTCTTCCTTTGCACCTTTAGCCACATGGAGGACAAATGTCCACTTATCCACACAGCACGTCTGGTGTGGGCCTCTCTGCTACATGAAAATGTAAGTACCCCATGTGGGCATCAATTCAAGTTCCGGCTGCTCCACTTCCAGTCCAGCTCCCTACTCACTGGCCATCTGGGGAGAGAACCAGCAGATGGAAGATCTTCCTCTCTCCTGTCTCCCCCTCCCCATAATTTTGACTTTCAAATAAATAAATAATCTTTTTTTAATAAAAAAGGGGAGGGGGCTTTAAAATACTCAATGCTGTTGATCTTTTTCACTGAGAGCTACTGTTTCTTCACAAAGGTTAAAATTACCATCCTTCACATTTTACTCCACATCAACAGTTCAAAGCTGTGAGTCTTGTCCTAGCCACTGCTTGATGTCAATTATATTCAAACGTCAATTATCTTCAAAATTATTCCAGCAGCGCTTGTTAATTATGCCTCTTTTACCACTATTTTCCACTACAGAGAATCCCACTCTCGTAGGTACATCAGAGCACATGGGCTGTGTGTCTCCACAGGTTCCAAAGACACTCAGTGTGTGCTGTTCCCCACCACCTTCTCTGACGTCACAAAGGCACTCAGTGTGCGCTGCTCTCCACCTTCTCTGACGTCACAAAGGCACTCAGTGTGCACCGTGTTCCACCACCTTCTCTGACGTCACCAAAGGCACTCAGTGTGCACCGTGTTCCACCACCTTCTCTGACGTCACCAAAGGCACTCAGTGTGCGCTGCTCTCCACCACCTCCATTCCTGCTGCTTTACCAGCTGGATCCTAACAGCCTGCACCAGTTCCCTTCAATCACTGCACTACTTCAGAAGATTTTCTGACATTTTTCCTAAGCATCTCTTTCAAACTCAATTTCTTTTTAAAAGTTCCTCCATTCATGGCCAGCATTGTGGTGCAGCAGGTAAAACTGCCACCTGCACATCCAGCATCCCACAGCCAAGCACCAGTTCAAATCCTGACTGCTCCCTGCTAACGCACTGGGAAAGCAGTGGGAACTGCCCAAGAGCTTTGGCCCCGGCACCCATGTGGTAGACCCAGATGAAGACCTTGGCTCCTGGCTTTGGACTGGCCGGCCCTACTCTAACCATTGCGGCCATTTGGGGAGTAAACCAGCAGATGCAAGATCTTTCTATCTCTCCCGTGCTGTAACTCTGCCTTCAAATAAATAAAATTTTTTTAAAAAAAAAATGTGCAAATAACTCCTAATTCTAATTCTGTGGTGAATCTAAGACAGAAGTAGAAGATCTTCCGGAGACCAAACCAGCAGCTCAGCTAGAGGAAAACTGAGTGACTGAACTCTCGCTTCAACAAATCTGAGATTTTTAAGTTCTCCCATTCATGCAATATGTATTTCTTGAGTGTTTAGGCCCGTGGAATACAAAGATAAATAGAATACAGGGTTGGCCGTTGAGTGAGAGAAAAATCCAGATAAATATAATTCCTGTCAAAAGTGGTAACCAGAGCCAGTGCTGTGGTGCAGCAGGTTAAAGCCTTGGCCTGCGGCACCAGCATCCCATACAGGCACCGGTTCAAGTCCCAGCTGCTCCACTTCCAATCCTGCTCCCTGCTAGTGTGCCTGGGAAAGCAGTGGAGGATGGCCCAAGTCTTTGGGCCCCTCCACTCATGTGTAAGACCTGGAAGAAGCTCCTGGCTTCAGGTTGGCACAGCTCCAGACATTGGGGCCATCTGGGGAGTGAACCAGCAGATGAAAGACCTTCTCTCTCTCTCTCTTTCTCTCTCTAACTCTGCCTTTCAAATAAATAAAATAAAGCTTTTTTTTTTTTTAAAGTGGCAACCATGTTGAGAGATTTCTGCGAAATGCTGTGGGAACAGAGACACACATCCTTCCTGTAAGCTCTTATGAAACAAGGACACTGATGAATTCTGCTGGGTCAACAAATGTGGCTACATACAAGAGACTCTTAATCCCTCTACACCTCCCATCTATTCATTATCAGCTCAACAAGCTGTTTAATCTTGTGCCTCGGTTTACAAGGCCATAAAACATGCAGTGAGTGCTAATGAGGGATTGCGCTAGAGGAATTTTAGGAGCAACAAAATTTTCTAGGGTGGCTTCTAACCTGCCACACTCTAAGCTAAACAGCTTATTTTTAATTTGTAAATGTGGCTAGAGGGTGTGTGCCTGAGCCCTCATGTATGGCTCCATTGCCTACTCCATGCCACTCCACCCCACCCAACCAGACCATGGTGAGCAGGTGCCAGCTGCTCTGGGCCCTTCCACCCGGCATCGCTCTGCACAGCAAGTCAGATGCTTCACCAGGGTTCTCCCCATGGGCTATGATTCTGCCTCCTGGTGTCAGAGGTCACAGTATTACCCCTCCCCCTCAAGGGGACCACATGACAGCTGTGCCCCTTCCAGCAGCCTGTACTGAGCCCCTGCCGCAGGCAGGGCAGTGGCCTGAGGGCTGGGAATGCACCAGCGAATGAGAGGGAAGCTCCATGTCCTCATGGAGCTCAAATTCCGGGAGAAGTGGACGAAAGCAAGAGGGCTCCACGGCGAAGGCGAAGGTGCTGCCGAGGACGCCTGAACGAGGGCCATCTGAGCCCCGAGCCGAGTGGCCACAAGGGGGCAGAACATCCCAAAGTGGGGACGGGCCCGGGGTGTTTAGGAACAGCTGGAGCTGGGGGGACACCTCCAGGAAGTGGGGTTCAGTTCCTAGGGGGTCCTCTCTGCAGGGTCAGGCAGAGGCTGAGCAACGGGAGCCTGATCAGAGAGCACCGTGCTGGCTCTGCTCACCACCAGATCTACAGCGCCCAGCAGCGCCCAGCACGGCGCAGACTCTCAGTGTTCACGAATCAATCAGTTCTTGAGCTGCCACTCATCCTGGAGGCTCCAGCAACATCCCAGTCATTTCACTCCCTTCAGGACATCACTCTGGGTTCTCCAGTTCTCCTAATCTCCAACGCGTACTGCTAAGGAAACCTCAACATGAACATGACAGCAGGTGACACGTCACGGACGTTGTTACCCCTCTGAACCTGCGTGGGACAGGCGGAACAAGCAGGTAAGAAAAGCTGACGTCACTGTGAAGAGGCACGCTGCTAAAGGAAGAAGGAGGCACGCTGACTTGTGCTCCGTCTCCTGGAACTCTTCAGTTTCCCTTCTGAGGCGCAAGCGTCCTCAGGATCCAGGACCCCGGATCCGAAGAAACAGGGAAGGGGAGGGAGACGGGTTAGCTGCTTCCTCAAGGAGTGGGTGTGGAAATGCTGGTGCAGCGTGAGCTTGCAAGCACCGATGATTGCATCTTAAACAATGAGCACAGACCTCTTTAACAGAAATGTAAATTAATCAAAACTAAATAAACAGGTGAATGGATACAGTATGTGCACAAAATGGAACATATTCAGGACAAAAAGCAATGATAAGGCCGGCGCTGCGGCTCACTAGGCTAATCCTCCGCCTTGCGGCGCCGGCACACCAGGTTCTAGTCCTGGTTGGGGCACCAGATTCTGTCCCGGTTGCCCCTCTTCCAGGCCAGCTCTCTGCTGTGGCCAGGGAGTGCAGTGGAGGATGGCCCAAGTGCTTGGGCCCTGCACCCCATGGGGAGACCAGAGGAAGCACCTGGCTCCTGCCATCAGATGAGCGCGGTGCGCCGGCCGCAGCGTGCCAGCCGTGGCGGCCATTGGAGGGTGAACCAACGGCAAAAGGAAGACCTTTCTGTCTCTCTCTCTCATTGTCCACTCTGTCTGTCAAAAAAAAAAAAAGCAATGATACATTTTACAGCATGATGAGAACAGTGCAGAATGACTGTGACAGGATGAGAGTGACAGCCAGCAGGTCAGGGACAGCAAGCGTGGGACAGGACTTGCAGACCGGAAAGGGGGGACCTTCTGGGGTGGTGGAAATATTCCAAAGCTGGACTGTGTGACTCTGTACATTTGCCTCTAACCAGCATTCTTGGCCTAAACTCCTAAAAACACAGATCAAACAGAAAAGGCAAAGATTCCAACCTACTCTATAGTTACGACTTTCAAAGGACACAGGTCAGGCAAATGTATTTCTGGGGTCCCACAAAGATCTCATTTTTTTAAAGATTTACTTATTTATTTGAAAGGCAAAGTTACAGAGAGGCAGAGGCATAAGGGGGGTGGGGGATAAAGAGGGGGGGCCTTCCATCCGCTGGTTCACTCCCCAAATAGGTGCATAGTTGCAACAGCTAGAGCTGGGCCAATCCAAACCCAGGATTCTGGAGCTTCTTCCGGGTCTCCCACGTGGGTGCAGGGGCCCAAGGACTTGATCCATCTTCCACTGTTTTCCCAGGCACATTACAGGGAGCTAGATTGGAAGTGAAGCAGCTGGGATTCAAACCAACTGGGATGCCGGCACTACAGGCAGTGGCTTTACCCACTATGCCACAGTGCTAGCCCCTAAATATCTCATTTAAAAAATATTTTTAAACTGTTTAAATTTTAATGGAAAACACCAACCTCTGGGGCGGGTGGGTTTCTAACTACCTTGGCGACTTTCATATGGAACCAGAAGCAAAACGCCATGTGTTGGCTTTCCTAACCTACTGCGATCAGAAGATAGAAAGTGTCTCAGGCCATTTTCCCAATAATGCTTTAAAAAGTCACAGGATCGATAAAGTTGTTGGGAGTTAGGGGAAGTGATCTCACACTCAGCCCTGAGGCCTGAACAGTGGTCAAACTTGTCTGCCTCAAATTCCAGAACAAGACTCCCTACTCCTCAAACTCCCAACCCCCTACGCGTACACAAGGTTCCTGAGGCTGGACAGATGCCAGCAGTGGCACGCCTGGCTTAGGTTTGTAGAAAGAAACCACTGCCCAATTACTGAGCCCCAAACACCACGAAAACCAAGCCACTCCTTTAAGCAGTCAGGCACTAAGGGATGTTACCCTGGAGAGCCTCCATCACTGAGACTACATGTGATTTTCTAATTTTTATTTATTTATTTCAGAGACAGAAACACACACACACTCACACACAGTGCTGTAGTTCACGGACTCGCTCCCAACCACCTGCGAGGGGCAGGCACTGAGCTGACACTGCTGCCTCCCAGGGTCTGCATTAGCAGAAGCTGGAGTCAGGAGCTGGAGCTGGGCACTGAACCCAGACATCCCAAAACAGGAGACGGGTGATTTAACCAAAAGGAATGTATCTTTTAGTTTCATTGCCCTGTGAACTTTCTGAAGTACTCTTGTACAGTAAAAACGAAAGAAAAAGTAAACAAAAAAACTTTCTATAATGGAAGAATATTTGAAACAAATCCAAAATTGGTATAGCAAGCGAGTATTAGCCAAACATCGAGATTCAGGCTGAGGGTGGGTGCTCGGTGCTGCAGTGAAGTCACTGCTGAGACACCCACGTCCACATCAGAATCTCCTGGTTAGAGACCCGGCTCCACTTACGACCCAGTTTCTCGCTAACGCACACCCTGGGAAGCAGCAGGTGACAGCTCAAGTACTTGGATTCCTGCCACCTGGGTAGGAAACCCTGATTCAGCCCTCGGCTCCTGGCTTCAGCCTGGGTCAGCCTAGCCACTGAGGGCACCTAGCGAGTGAACCAGCAGTCAGAAGATCTCTTCTGCCTCTCTCTCTCTCTCTGCCTTTCCAATTAAAAATAAAAAATAAAAACCATTAAATCAGTACTTCAGCTGCAATAATGAGAAACACAGCTACCATTTCCTGAATGTTTACTGCATCCCAGGCACCACAAAGAATTTTACATGCATCACCTAATTTATTCCTCACAGCAAAACTATGAAGTTAGTAGTATTATTAACCTCAGGCTTATAGGCTAGAAAATTTAGAAGTTAACTATCAGGGCCAGTGCTGTGTTACCGTGGGTAAAGACAGCACACGCAGTGCCAGCATCCCATATGGGCGCCAGTTCGAGTCTCAGCTGCTCCATTTCCAATCCAGCTCTCTGCTATGGTCTGGGAAAGCAGTAGAAGATGGCCCAAGTGCTTGGGCCCCTGCACCCAAGTGGGAGACCCAGAAGAAGCTCCTGGCTCCTGATTGGCCCAGCTCTGGCTGTTGCTGCCATTTGAGGAGTGATCCAGCACTCTCCCTCTCCCCCTCTGCCCCTCTACAACTGTGCCCTTCAAATAAATAAATCAATCTTACAAAAAAAAAGTTAACTATCTTGCTCAGGTCACAAAGGCAAACCTGGGACTCAGCTTATGTTCTTAGCACAACTGCCACTCTGCCTCTCTTGACAAGATAAACAGAACAAATCAATCACTGGTACAAACTCAGAGATTCTAAATGTACAGCATATAGACCTTACACCCTGTGTTCCTCCTTATTACTAAAAGAGAATCCACTCTACATTTCCTCTTCTTCCTAGATCTAAACCCGGTCATTTAAAAGGCCCAAAGGGACACTGGTTAGGATACCCACATCCCCTGTCAGGGTTCCCGGGTTTGAATCACAGCTCTGGCTCCTAATATCACCTTCCTGCTAACGCAGATCCTGGGAAAGCAGTGGTGACAACTCCCACAGCCAAGTCTCTGCCACCATGTGGAAGACCTGGATGGAGTTCCTGGCTCCCAGCTCCATCCCCTCCCCCACAACCAACTCTTTGCCACCTCCCACCCCCATGGCAGCTGCAGGCATTTGGGAGTGACCCAGAGGATGGGAGCTCTCTTTGTCTCTCTGCCTTTCAAATAAATAAATAAAAAACGCAGCAACTCTAAAACACCACCCTCTCACGTCTGAGTTTTCCAACACATTTTCAGAAGCAGGATCTTATTATATTTATACACTACTATCCTTAAAGGCAAAATTAAAGGGCTGCATGTGGCACAGTAGGTTAAGCTGAGGCTTGTGACCCCAGCATCCCATATAGCAGTGCCAATCTGAGCCCAGCTACTCCACTTCTGATCCAGCTCCCTGCTAATGCACTTGGGGGAAACATCAGAACTTGAGCCCCTGCCGCCCACGTGGGAGACTTAGATGGAGTTCCTGTCTCCTGGCTTTGTCCTGGTCCAGCTCTAGTTATTGTGGCTATTTGGGGAGTAAATCAAAGGGTAGAAAATCTCTAGGGGCCAGTGCTGTGGCACAGGGGGTTAAAGCCCCAGCCTGCAGCGCTGGCATCCCATATGGGCGCCGATTCTAGTCCCAGCTGCTCCTCTTCTGATCCAGCTCTCTGCTATGGCCTGTGAAAGCAGTAGAAGATGGCCCAAGTCCTTGGGCCCCTGCACCCACATAGGAGACCTGGGAGGAGCTCCTGGCTCCTTATTTCAGATCGGATCCGCTCAGCTCTGGCTGTTGCAGTCATTTGGGGAGTGAACCAGCGGAGCGGAAGATCTCCCTCTCTCTGGCTCCACCTCTCTCTGTAACTCTTTCAAATAAATAAAATAATTCTTAAAAAAAAAAAAGAAAGAAAGAAAATCTCTGTCTCTACTCCCCTGATCTATTCCTCTACTTTTCAAATAAATAAATAAATCTTTTTTTAAAAAAATAAATAAAGGCCGGCGCCGTGGCTCAACAGGCTAATCCTCCACCTTGCGGCGCCGGCACACCGGGTTCTAGACCCGGTCAGGGCGCCAGATTCTGTCCCGGTTGCCCCTCTTCCAGGCCAGCTCTCTGCTGTGGCCCAGGAGTGCAGTGGAGGATGGCCCAGGTGCTTGGGCCCTGCACCCCATGGGAGACCAGGAGAAGCACCTAGCACCTGGCTCCTGCTATCGGATGAGCGCGGTGCGCCGGCCGCAGCGTGCTGGCAGTGGCAGCCATTGAAGGGTGAACCAACGGCAAAGGAAGACCTTTCTCTCTGTCTCTCTCTCTCACTGTCCACTCTGAATGTCAAAAAAAAAAAAAAAAAAAAAACCAGAAAGAAAAAAAAAACCACAAATATTTATAGAAACCATATTCTTTTGGCTCAAGTGGTAAATAAAACTAGCGTATCATTGCAAATCTATGCTTGTGCCCATGCCCTACACCAAATGCAACAGTTTGGAATTTGTTTATGTATTTACACATAAACTGAACAAACAGAAAATTTGATTAATTCTTCTGAAAGCGAGTGGCCAGACTGTGGGCCAAGCAACACCGTAACTGTGTATTTCACCCCCTCACAGGGGAGTCTGTCTCAGTTCAGCACCACAACCAGAGGATGTGTCTCATAACTCACCAACACCCGGTCTCCAATTTTGAGCTCTCTTTCTCCTTTCTTGACTGAACCAGCTTCTGAAAGGTTGGAGATGGATTCACTGGCGGTTTTCGTAAGGTTGCTGATCTGGGATGTCGCTGAAGGCTCCTTTGCTGTTGGCTGGGGAGACTTATGGGAAATGTTTGCGGGGGTGGCTGGGGAGGACACCACGCTGCCGGCAGACGGTGACGTGGCTCTGGAAGCTTGAGTCGCCTGCACGCCATTGGCTTCGTCTTCCGCTTGGACCTTCCGTGTTAACTTTGACGGTCGGGTAAAAATGCCCTTCAGAGGTTCACACTGGAAATAACGAACTCCAGCCACCGAGCCATCGTTCTTGCCTATGGGTTCGTCTAAGACAATCCCAGCCCACTGGCCTGGTGCAAACTGGGTCTCTCCAAGAAACTGGATAAACCCAGGCTTATTGCCGTTCACCCAAACGCGCTCCCCAACGCGGAAGTCATCGACAAACTCCTCCTGAGCCTCAGAGGATGGGACACTTGATGCTTTTTCGGTGGATACTGTTTTTTCTACTGGAGCTGCAACTGAAGACAGCAGACAGACAAGGTTCAATTTCAGAACTGAGCAGATGACCTCTAACTTTAAGGAAAATAAGCCAGGCAAAGCCCACAGCAAGAGGAGCTGCCCACAACGCCTGCAGAACTGTTCTAGTTTTTGTTTTTTAAGCAAAAAGGCAAAGAGCACTTGATCCATCACAACCACTGTCTCTCCTTTTTTCCCAGTTTTAATCACGATGAGTGATTAATCACTGATAAAATGACTCCTTGGCAATACACATCCCAGATATAAATTTAAGGTGGATCAATGTTGTGGTACAGCAGGTTATGCCATAGCTTGAAGCCCAGACACCCCAAATCACAGTGCCGGTTCAAGTCCCAGCTGCTCTGCCTACAATCCAGCTCCATGCTCATGTGTGTGGGAGAGCAACCCCTGACAATCACGTGGGAGACCTGCAAGTAGCTCCCAGCTCCTGGCTTTGGCCCAACCCAGCAGTGGCCATAGTGGCCATCGGGGAGGGAGCAGTGAATGGAGGACCTCTATCTGTCTCTCCCTCTCTCTCTGTAACTCTTTCAAAGTAAATCAATCAATCTATTTTTTAATAATAAAAACTCTTCATTGATTAATATTGCCAAATATAAAATAATATGTCCTTTTTTTTAAAGATTCATTTATTATTTGAAAAACAGAGTGACAGAGAGAGGAGGAGACACAGTGAGTGAAAAATATTCCATTTGCTGGTTCACTCCCCAAACAGCCACAAGGGTTGGAGCTGGGCCAGGCAGAGCCAGGAGCCAGCAGCTCCGTCTGGGTCTTCCACATGCGTAGTAGGAGCTCAAGCACTCGGGCCATCGTCCACTGCCTTCCTACGCACATCAGCAGGGGCTGGAATTGGAGGCAGAGCAGCCGGGCCTTGAACTAGAGCTTTGATATGGGATGCTTGTGTCCCACGAGGCAGCCTAACCCACTGTGCCATGAGGCCAGGCCAGAAACTCCATCTTTTAATTAAACTCTTCAACTGTTTTTCAAGAACATGAATTTTTATAAAGCTGTTTTTTTAAATAAAAATTTCTAACTGAAGTTTTCATACAGGATCACTCATTTGTTGTTAAGAAAAAACATAAGGGGCCAGTGCTGTGGCTCGCTTGGTTAATCCTCCACCTGGGGCGCCAGCATCCCTTATGGGCACCAGGTTCTAGTCCCGGTTGCTCCTCTTCCAGTCCAGCTCTCTGCTGTGGCCCGGGAAGGCAGTGGAGGATGGCCCAAGTGCTTGGGCCCTGCACCCGCATGCAAGACCAGGAGGAAGCACCTGGCTCCTGGCTTGGGATCGGCACAGTGCCGGCTGTTGCAGCCATTTGGGGAGTGAACCAACGGAAAGAAGACCTTTCTCTCTGTCTCTCTCGGTCTCTCTCACTGTCTAACTCTACCTGTCAAATTAAAAAAAAAGAAAGAAAAAACATGAGGGACAGGCAATTGGCACGGTGGTCAAGACCCCTCTTAGGACACCCGCATCCCACTGGAGTGCCTGAGTGTGAGTTCTGGCTGTTCTGCTTCCAATCCAGCTTCCTGCTCATGTGCCTGGGAGGCAGCAGGTGATGGCTCAAGACTTGGGTCCCTGCACCCACCTGGGAGACAGGGAATGAGTCCCTTAAGACTCCTAGCTTCAGCTGGTCCAGCCCTGGCTGCTAAGGGCATTTGGGGAGTGAACCAACAGAAGATCTGTCACTTTGCCTCTCAAAATAAAATGAAAAGAAGAAGAAAGGAAAGGCAGGACACAAAGCATCACCAGCAGCAGGTGTCTTCAAGGCGGAGCTCCCCGGCTTGAGGATCCTGCTGGGGGCCTTTAGCCCACTGGGCTTCAGCATGCTCATCTTCCCAGGACGTCAGCGCTGTTTCTCTCTGCCTCTGGTCACTATCTTTCCCCAACCATCGATACAACTGTGGGTGTTTCTATAGCAAAGTCAGCCTCTGGGGTGAATCTGCAAAGAGAAATACAGAGATTGTGGACGCAGCAGGACAAAGGAAGCAGGAGCACAGCCGTTATTAAAGCAGCTTTCAGAGCTGCAACTTCCCCTTACGCTCGTTTACGGTAATAAACCATCTCTGCACAGAACCTAGAAAACGGAATAAAAAAAAAACAAACACGAAAATGCTGCTGAAATGGACTTAAAGGTGATTGTCCCAAAGAGAGTGGTCAAGGCGAGCAATACTTTCACTGCTTTCTATTACCTAGTCCTGCCAGACCAGTACAAAGACTCGAGCAATCCATACAAGGGGGTTCAGAAGAATTTGCACCAAGCAACGGAGGAAGGGGAAGGCAGCTCAGTTTTTCTTTATCCATTTCTATGCTGCCTATGTTTTAGCACCAGCAGTCTGTATTAGCTGAGTATTTTTAAATATGCAGCATAAAATTATGTACAAGTTAAACCACAGGAGGATTCAAACTCTAACAGAAAGTCTCTTCTGGGAAGAGATGCAGGAAACTTATCTGAGCTCTGTCTGGAAAAACACAACACACTTCTGCTTTACTCAAGACCAGGTATGCATCCTGGGAGCAGGCAAGAGTGTCTCCTCACCTTCTTGTCACCCGCACAGGAAGTGAATTGAGGCCTCAGAAGAAGGGGCAAACAAAAAAAAAAAAAAAGGAAAGAAACGGGCCGACACCATGAAGTAGCAGGTAAAGCCAACACCTGCAGTGCCTGCATCCCATATGGGCACCAGTTCAAGTCCCGGCTGCTCCACTTCCAATCCAGCTCCCTGCTAATGTGCTTGGGAAGGCAACAGGTGATGGTCCAAGTCCTTGAGCCCCCGCCACCCATTTGGGAGACTTGGATGGAGTTCCTAGATCCTGGCTTTGGTCTGGTCCAGCCCCAGCTATTGAAGCCAAGCAGACATTTGGGGAGTGAACCTGTGGATGGAGGATCAATCAATCAATCACTCTCTCTCTCTGATCGATTTCTCTCCAGGTCATTCTGCCTTTCAAATAAATAAAATAAATCTTTTTTTTTTTTTTTTGACAGGCAGAGTGGACAGTGAGAGAGAGCGACAGAGAGAAAGGTCTTCCTTTGCCGTTGGTTCACCCTCCAATGGCCGCCGTGGCCAGCGCGCTGCAGCCAGCGCACCGTGCTCATCCGATGGCAGGAGCCAGGTGCCAGGTGCTTCTCCTGGTCTCCCATGGGGTGCAGGGCCCAAGCACTTGGGCCATCCTCCACTGCACTCCCGGGCCACAGCAGAGAGCTGGCCTGGAAGAGGGGCAACCGGCACAGAATCCGGCACCCCAACTGGGACTAGAACCCGATGTGCCGGCGCCGCAAGGCGGAGGATTAGCCTGTTGAGCCATGGCGCCAGCCAATTAAATAAATCTTTAAAAAAAAAAAAAAAAAAAGCCAGCACTATGGTGTATAAGGTAAAGCTGCCACCTGCAGTGCCAGCATCTCATATAGGCATCTCATCGAGTCCCAGCTGCTCCACTTCCAATCAGCTCTCTGCTATAGCCTGGGAGAGCAGAAGATGACCCAAGTGCTTGGGCCCCTGCACCGGCATGGGAGACCCAGAAGAAGCTCCTGCCTCCTGACTTCACATCAACTCAGCCCTTGCCACTGCAGCCATTTGGGGAGTGCACCAGCGGATGGAAGACCTCTCTCTCTCTGTGCAACTCTGCCTTTCAAATAAATAAGAATGGGAAAGGAAGAGGGAGGAGGAAGAAAGGCAGGAATATGGGTGGGAGGGAGGTGGGGGGAAGAATCTTCATGTTCCCAAATCTGTATATATTAAATGCATGAAGCTGTATTCCTCAAAAACATAAAAAAAAAAAAATCCTGAAGAGAACACAGGCAAGCAGGTCATTCAGGTCCTGGGGACGGGGAGGATGGGTCCAGGTCTGACTCATAGGCTGCGGCAACCACCAAAGCTAGGAGAGGCGCCGGAGGCGGGCTCTCCCTGAGCACAGAGGCAACCAACCCCGTCACCGCCAGAGCCTCCCCTTGGACCTCGGGCTTCCAGAACAGTGAGAGAACAAAGGTCAGCAGCTCCTGGTAATGTTTTATGGCAGCCCAGGAAACAGACACAGTCATCTAAGTTCCTCCATTCAAAAATAATCAGAACTAGGGGGCCGTGCTGTGGAGTAGAAGGCTAAGCCTCCGTCTACAATGCTGGTATCCCACATGGGCGCCAGTTCTAGTCTCAGCTGCTCCTCTTCCCATCCAGCTCTCTGCTATGGCCTGGGAAAGCAGTGGAAGATGGTCCAAGTACCTGGGCCCCTGCAGACATGTGGGAGACCCAGAAGAAGCTCCTGGCTCCTGGCTCCAGCCATTGCAGCCATTTGGGGAGTGAACCAGCAGATGGAAGATCTCTCTCTCTCTCTCTCTCTCTCTCTCTCTCTCTCTCTATTTCTGCCCAATAAATAAATAAATCTTTTAAAAAAGTAATTAGAACAAATGGAAATCAAACCAAAGCAGGTGCCTCCCATCTCGCTGTGCGGCCCTAAGCTTCCTGAGAGGGCTCGGATGGTAGGTGTTTTGAAGAGTCAGAGATAAATTGTGTCGTTGGGAGAAGACTCTGATTAACAGAGAAACCGCAGGGTTTTCTGTCCCGCAGGTTGAGCAGCAGGTTCTCAGCTCCTCACGGCCACCACTACCGTGGCTGCCGAGTAGGGCTTGGTGTGAGTCTGAGGGCCAGGCGGATGGTTCTGACTCGCAGTCAGGATTGAACTGTCTTGCTTACTGTCAGATCCTCAGCACATGCAGCTTCAGACCTTCAAGCTGCGACTGACTTCTGCTCCTGCACTGGACAGGCCTCCTCCAGACACAGCTGAGAAAGGCTGTGCAGTGTTCAAAAGATGTGAGAAGGCCGGGGCTGGGCCAAGTGCGGAAACCAGGCTGGCGCCTTCCTCACTCTTCATGCTGGTCCAGTATCAGAGTGACCAGGGTCAGGGAGGACAGCGCAGACAGAGGAGGCACGGGGGAAGCTATTATGATGGCAAGAAGAAAGGATGAAGTCCAGCAGTTAAGATGCCCACATCCCATTTCAGACTAACAGGGGTCCATGCCCAGCTCTGGCTCCCAGCTCCAGCTCCCTGCCAGTGTAGACCCTGGGAGGCAGCAGTTGGCTCAAGTGCTTGGGTTCCTGACACCCAAGTGGGAGAACCTGACGGAGTTCCCAGGCCTGGCTTCAACACCACCCAGCCCCGGCATTGGGAGAATGAACCAGCAGATGGGAGAAGGGAGCTCTTATCTCTCTTTCTCTGTCACTCTTCCTCTCAAATACAAAAAAAAATTAAAAAAGTATATATGTGATTTTAAATATTTTACTCAGGCAAATCAGTGAGCTCTTGGGTTCAGGTCAAGCACTCCCTAAAGATTTTTAAATCTACCACAGTGAGCAGCTATGCAAGCCTCAGCCAAATTTTTCAGCTCAACATCATAAACTATCAAAATCTGACACCCTACAAGCCTCAGCCTGAGATACAGAACCAAAACATGGGACAGACTATGACTTCCCTGTCTGATCCCACGCCCTGGCTCTCAATCCAGCCAAGGTATATGAATCCCAAAGCAGGGAACTATGAACAAGATTTAACAAAGGAGGAAAATCTAGTCTGTCTCAGTAACAGCTAGCAGCAACAATTCCAATGCTGGTTCTTTAAATCCTCCAATTTAAGTTTCTTCTTCGTGAATTACTAATGCCTGGCATGTCAGGCTTGCTTCAAAAAATCAATTCGGGGCCAGCAGGGTGGCGTAGCAAGTAGAGCTGCCGCCTGCAGTGCCGGCATCCCATATGGGTGCTGGTTCCAGTCCTGGCTGCTCCTCTTCCAGTCCAGCTCTCTGCTATGGACTGGGAAAGCAGTGGAGGATGGCCCAAGTGCTTGGGCCCCTGTACCCGCATGGAAAGCCCCAGAAGAAGCTCTTGGCTCCTGGCTTCTGAATGGCACAGCTCTGGCCATTGTGGCCAATTGGGGAATGAACCAGCGGATGGAACACTTCTCTCTCTCTCCCTCTCCCTCTTCTTCTAATTCTGACTTTCAAATAAAATAAAAAAATCTTTTTAAAAAATCAATTCACTGAGACACAAAAGAGCAAAATCTTGGCCATGGTACCCATAAAGTGCAATGACCAATAAGAGAGATCTCTGCACCATGTTTCAAAGTCAGTCAATGTGAGGCCAGCACTGTGGCATAGCTGGCAAAGCCACTGCCCTGAGACACTGGCATCCCATATGGCTGCTCTACTTCCCATCCAGCTCCCCACTAATGCACCTGGGAAAGCAGCAGCAAATGGCCCACGTCCTTGGGCCCCTGCATCCACGTGGGAGACCTGGAAGAAGCTCCTGGCTTCAGACTGACCCAGCTCCAGATGTTACAGACATTTGGAGAGTGAACCAGCGAAAGGGTAACACCTCCTACCCTGATAACTCTGTCTTTCAAATAAATAAATTTTTTAAAAAAGTCACATTGAAACTAATCAATCCCAAAAAGCACGCAAAGAGGAAGAAAAAGATGTTCTAGCCTCAGAAATCAGCTGAGCATATTTGTTTTTTTTTTTTTAAGATCTATGTATTTACTTGAAAGTCAGAGTCACACAGAGAGAAGGGAGAGGCAGAAGAGAGCGGTCTTCCATCCGATGGTTCACTCCCCAGATGGCCGCAATGTCTGGAGCTGTGCTGATCCAAAGCCAGGAGCGAGGAGCTTCCTCCAGGTCTCCCATATGGGTGCAGGGGCCCAAGGACCTGGACCATCCTCCACCGCCTTCCCAGGCCATAGCAGAGAGCTGGACTGGAAGTGGAGCAGCTGGGCCTCGAACCAGCGCCCACATGGGATGCCAGTGCCCCAGGCCAGGGCGTTAACCCACTGCGCCACAGCGCCAGCCCCGTGCATATTTGAATTGCTGATGCTTGTGCTCACTGAATCGAGATTTAGACCTAAAATAAGACAAATCCCCTTCCTCCACCCTCCCAACAGGCAAGAACCATTAACGCAATAGAATATTACAATTTAGAATTTTGGTCCATATAATTATCCCAATTAAGCTTCACAATACCATAGATGCTATTACGCTTGCTTAACAAATGAAGAAACATCCCAGAAATCAACAGGAGTGTTTCCTCATTTGTTAGTCACCTGCCATTTTAGTCATTCTGCTCAGAAGCAGAGAGGTAAAGTCAGATACTGTGATTCCAAAGCCCAAGGTCTTTCCACTAAATCTAAAATCCAAGTTAGGAGATACCACAGTGCAGGGGTCAACCTGTCCCTAGGGATGCCAGCATCCTGCACTGCAGTGCCTGCTTCAACTCCCCACTACTCCACTTGGAATACAGTTTCCCCGCTAATGCGCGCCCTGGGGGCAGCACTGATGGCTCAAGGACTTTGGGTCCCTGCTACCCACATGGGAGACCCGGACTGAGTTCCAGGTTCCTGGCTTTGGCTTGGCCCAACCCCCGCTGTTGTGGGCAATTGGGGAATCAACTGGCCAATGGAAGCGCTCTGTCTGCCTGCACCTCCCCCACCTTTAAAATGAAACAAATACATAAGTTTTAAAGATTTATTTTATTTATTTGAAAGGCAGGATGACAGAGAAGAAGAGAGAGAGATCTTCCATCTGTTGGTTCACTCCTCAAAAGGCCAGAAGGGTCAGGGCTTGATCAGGCTAAAGGCAGGAGCCAGGAGCTCCAACCAGGTCTCCCACATGGGTGCAGCTCTCCAAGCACCCAGGCCATCGTCTGCTGCTTTACTAGCCACATCAGCAGGGAGCTGGACCGGAAGCAGAGCAGCTGGGACTGGAACCGGGGCTCTGATGGGGGATGCAGCTCTTGCAGGCGGCGACTTAACCTTGTACGTCACTTGTGCATAACTTGTGTGTAACTTGTGTGTCACAACGCCAGCTCCATGATATTTTTTTAAACATAAAATGCTTAAGAAACAAGTGGTGGCACTCTCCTGGTACTTGGTGCTGAGCCTAACATACAAGATGCCATCTATTCATTCCGTAAGTATTTCCTGAGAAATGATTGTGCAAAAGGCACTGTTCTATTTCTTCACCTTCCCATGGGTACGGCAGGACCAGAGAAACCCATGGGAGGCTCAGAGAGTCCTGACACACAGTTTTGTCCTTGAGCAAAGAAAAGTGTGCTCACTAGGGAGAGGTAGTAGGGTCGTCAAGTAGCAGTACCCAGGTTTGCGATGGGCTGTGCACCCCGTGTCTCCCACTGCTTCTACCCCTCTCCCCTGTAACAACTTTCCACTCAGGCTCAGACACACAGAAGGTCCCTAGCTATATTCAACCACTATCAACACTGTCAGATAAGACAAAATGGAAGGAAAAGCAAGGGAGCTGATGGTGATTTTAAAGGAATAACTAAAGAAGTGTTAACAAGGGACAAGGCCTGTGAGATGGGAAGCAAGGGAAGTCAAGAAGTGGAGTGGGGCTGACAGTGAAGACACAGGGAGACACCAGCAAGGAGGCCAGATACGCTGCAGCCATTCGGGGGTTAACCAGCAGATGGAAGTCAGAGTCTGTCTGTCTGTCTGTCCCTCTCTCTCTCTCTCTCTCTCTCTCTCTCTCCATGTCTCTCCTCCTCCCTTTGTAACTGCCTTTCAAATAAATTAAAAATAAAATTTTAAAGAGTTGGAGGGAAAAGGAATAGAGAACTAGGCTGTTAGCAGTAGAATGTAGCAGTACTGGGATGAATAAAGAGACTGCCTATCCTGCATTGTAATCAAAACATGCACACTGGGGCCAGCGCTGTGGCACAGAGGTTAACACCCTAAGCCTGAAGCGCTGGCATCTCATATGGGTGCTGGTTCGAGACCCGGCTGCTCCACTTCCAATCCAGCTCTCTACTGTAGCCTGGGAAAGCAGAAGATGGCGCAAATCCTTGGGCCCCTGCATCCACTTGGGAGACCTGGAAGAAGCTCCTAGCTCCTGGCTCCTGATTGGCGCAGCCAATTGGGGAGTGAACCATCTGATGAAAGACCTCTTTCTTTCTCTTTCTCTCTCTGCCTCTCCTCTGTGTAACTCTTTCAAGTAAAATAAATAAACCTTTAAAAAAATGTGCACACCTTAGGGCTGGTTCAGTGGTGTAGTGGAGTAGTACCCCATCTGAGGAGGAAACCAATGGATGAGAGATTCCCCTCTCTGCAACACTGAGACAGAGAGAGATCTTCCATCCCCTAGTTTACTCTCCAGGTGGCCACAAGGGCCAGGACTGCGTTAGGGAAAGATCAGGAGCCTGGACTCCACCTGCGTCTCCCACGTGGGAGACACAGGCACCACTGGATCGTCTTCTGTTGCTATCCCAGGTGTGCTGGAAGGCAGCCAGGGTGGAAACGGAGCAGCAGGGACTTGAACTGGTGCTCATGTGGGAAGCCGGTGTCACAGGAGGTGACTTAATTAGCTGCACACAAAACTGGCTCTGAGGTCTGTATTGAGCACCTGGCTCCCAGCTCAGTCTGCTGCTCTACCTGCTACAGGCACCTGGGAAGCGAACAAGCTCATCTCTGTCTCTCTCTGGCTTAGAAATAAACAAACATTTTTGAATTTTAAAAATTATATTTTAGGGCCGGCACCGCGGCTCACTAGGCTAATCCTATGCCTGCGGCGCCGGCACCCCAGGTTCTAGTCCTGGTCGGGGCGCCAGATTCTGTCCCGGTTGCTCCTCTTCCAGGCCAGCTCTCTGCTGTGGCCTGGGAAGGCAGTGGAGGATGGCCCTAGTCCTTGGGCCCTGCACCCGCATGGGAGACCAGGAGGAAGCACCTGGCTCCTGGCTTTGGATCGGCGCAGCACGCCGGCCATAGCAGCCATTTTGGGGGTGAACCAACAGAAGGAAGACCTTTCTGTCTGTCTCTAACTCTGCCTGTCAAAAAAATTATATTAAAAAAAAATAACCTATACATAATGAACCTAACATTTAACATGCAAAAATAATGCTGTTTTGTAATAATGATATAAACAACACAAAAATGCAACAGTACTGGTAAGGCTTGATTTCTTAAACTGGCTGGGTGTACATGAGTATCTGCTTTATTGTTCATTATGTGCAAACAATGGAGATCTTGTTACACTGTAGATTCTTATCTATACATGCTCACCCACATTTATTTCATATGAATTCAAAGTTTTAAACATGAAAATGAATCAAAATGAAGAGAGGTGACTGTGTACTGCCAACCTAAAAAGAAGCACAGTCCAGGAGAGTCTGGAAAGGAGGCTAAAAACAAAAACGTCAGGGGCCAGGCAGCTGGCACACAGCAGTCCAGACACCCTTGGGACTCTGAGACCCCACACTGGAATCCCTGGGCTCGAGTTGCACCTGTTTCTCATCCAGCTACCTGCTCATGTGCACCCTGGGAGGCTCAAGCTCTGAAGTCCCTGCCATCCACACGGGAGACCCAGATGGAGCTCCAGGCTCTTGGCTTCAGCCTGAGGCAGCGCTGACTTGCAGGCATTTGGGAAATGAATCAGCAGATGGAAGATTTCTGTGTGTGTGTGACTCCCTTTCAAATAAATAATATTTTTTAAAAAAAATTTTTAAAGAAAATGTCTAATTAACTGACACCGGAAACAATAATTCTCTGGAAAAGAGATCTGGCAAGGGGTAGGCGCTGTGGCGTACTACGTTAAGCCTCCACCTGCAGCGCCGCCATCCCATGTGGACACCTACTCCATTTCTGATCCAGCTCCCTAAAGGCCTGAGGAAAGCAGTGGGAGATGGCCCAAGTGCTTGCACCCCTGCACCCACACGGGAGACCCAGAAAGAAGCTCCTGGCTTCGGATCAGCCCAGCTCTGGTGATTACTGCCATTTGGGGAGTGAACCAGCAGACAGAAGACTAACCTCCCCCTCTCTCTAACTCTTCCTCTCAAATAAATCGATCTTTTGAGAGCGAGCGAGCGAGCCAGTGAGTAGGTGGAGCAGGCATACTGCTGTGGAAAAGCAGCGTCACCGTCACGAGGCTGTTAGGACATCCAAGACAACGTTCCAGAGCTCCACGCTCATGTTACAGTTCTGGTTTACAATAGTGACCAGAGCATCTCTGGCACTTCTCTCATAAACACACAAAGCTATATTTTATAAATTACAGTCTCTAAACTAGCAAAGTATGATTCAAGAGTCTAATCTCTGATTTTTAGAAATGATTTTCGGAGCTGACAAACCCGAGGATAGATCTGTAAGGCGGCAGTGACAACAGGTCCACCTCCTGCACCCCAGATTTTACTCCCGTAATGCAGCAGCTCTCAAAGACCCTTTCAGGGGATCACAACCGGCTTCCTGATAATATTAAGATTTTATTAGCATTTCACTTTGTTGCTCTTTGCACTGATGGCAAAAACCAATTGGTGGATAGAAACTGCGTGCTCTCTCGAGGCAATGGAACAAAACCATGCTACTCTTTCTTGTATCTTATGCCAATAGCACTTCCAGGGAACAAAAACGCCACTTTCATTTAAGAATGTGATGAAATGGGGTCGGTGCTGTGCTACAGAGGGCTAAGCGGCCAGCTGTGACACCAGCATTTCATATCGAAGTGCCAGTTGAAGTCCCTGCTGCTCTGCTTCCTGCTAACATGCCTGGGAAGGCAGCAGATGGTGACCCAAGCTGAGCCCGATACCATGTGGGGGACCAGGATGGAGTTCCTGGCTCCTAGCTGCTGGCTTTGGCCAGGCCCAGACCTGGATGCTACAACCATCTAGGGAGTAAACAAGCAGACGTTAAGACGCCTCTGCCTCCCCCCACCCCCACCAGGAAGACTTTCAAATAAATAAAAAGAATGTGATGAAGTACTCGATAGAGAAGAAAACTAATTAAATTTCATCACCTGGGAGCAGCTGTGTGGCAAAGCAAGTTAAGCTGCCATGTGGGATGCCGGCATTCTACAGTGCAGTGCCTGGATCAAGTCCTGGCTGCTCTGTCCTTTTTTTTTTTAAGATTTATTTATTTATTTGAAAGTCAGAGTTACAGAGAGAGAGAGAGAGCGCGCGCGCGCTATCTTCATCCACTGATTCACTACCCAAATGACAGCAACAGCCATGGCTGGGCCAGGCCAAAACCAAGGGCCAGGAGCTTTATCCAGGTCTTCCATGTGGGTGACAGAGGCTCAAACACTTGGGCCATCTTCCACTGCTTTTCCCAGGCCATTAATTAGCAAGGAGCTGGACTAGAAGTGTAACAGCTGTGGCTAGACCAGTGCCTATGCAGGATGTTGGCGTTGTGGGCATGGCTTTTCTCACTACGCCACATCACTGGACCCTACTCTGTACATCTGGTCCACCTTCCTATTAATGCGCCTGGGAAGGCAGCTGAGGATGGCCCCTATGCTTGGGCACCTGCCACCCATGTGGGATACCTGGAGGGAGTCCCTGGCTCCTGGCTTCACCCTGGCCCAGCCCTGACTCATGTGGCCATTTGGGGAGTGAACCAGCGGACACAAGATCAATGTCATTGACAGGGAGGAGGAAGAGGAAGAGGACAGAGAGAGAAAGCGAGAGAGAGATCTTCCCCACGTGGGAGATCACGTGGGTAGTAGGGCCCAGACACTTGGGCCATCCTCCACTGCTTTTCCAGGTGCATCAGTAGGGAGCTGGAACAAAAGTGGAGCAGCCAGGACAGGAACTGCTTTCCATATGTGCTACAGGCAGTGATTTACCCACTACACTACAGTGCTGTCCCTAAGAAATAAATCTTTAAAAAAAAACAACACACACACACACACACACAAAACTAAGCTTTCAAGAGAAAGTGAGAATTTTGAAAAACATAGCTTCCTGTCAGCCTGACAGCCTCCATTCAATACTAAGGAGCTTGGAAATGAGATCAATGGCATCAACAAATGCAGTCTTAAATATCACACAATGAACTGTGAAAATAGTCAGAAGACTGCATAACCCTGGATCCACATGTCCCAACAAAATCACACGTGTAAAGGATTAATTCAAAGCACAAACCAGACCAATATGTTTTATTTATTATTAATGGCTTTTTATTCAAGAAAAAAAAATGCATGGGGCCAGTGCTGTGTAGTAGCAGGTTAAGCCTGCACCTGCAGCGCCGGCATATCCATTTGGCCACCCGTTTGAGTGCTGGCTGCTCCACTTCCGATCCAGCTCCTTGTTTGTGGCCAGAGAAAACAGTGGAAGGTGGCCCAAGTGCTTGGGCCCCTGTATCTGCATGGGAGACTGGGAAGAAGCTCCGGACTCCTGGCTTCAGATCAGCCCAGCTTTGGTCATTGAGGCCGTTGGGGGAGTGAACCAGAGAATGGAAGACCTCTCTTCTCTGTCTCTCTCATTGTGTCTATAATTCCGCCTCTCAAATAATAAATCTTTTTAAAAAATTCATTCATGTCATTTTGGATTCTAAGAAACTCCAACATATTAAGTTTTGGAGTGGTATCAAAAAATAAACTCCACAATTATCTGAAAATTCTGCTAAAATATGTTTTTCCTGGCCTATACATCTGTGTGACACCAATTTTTTTCATATACTTCAACCAACTTATTACTACAGATTAAATGCAGAAGCAGATGGGAAAATCAAGTTTTCTTCCACTAAACCAGAAATTAAACAGATTGCAAAAATGTAAAACCATGCCATCTTTTGATTAAATTTTTGTAGTAAAAAATAAGAATAAAAAATAGGGGCCAGCACTGTGTCAAAGCAGGTAAACTGCCACCCACAGTGCCAGCATCCCAAATGGCGCCAGTTCAAGTCCCAGCTGCTCCACTCTGATCCAGCTCCCAGCTAATGCACCTGGGAAAGCAGAAGATGGCTCAAGTACTTGGGATCCTGAACCCACAAGGGAGACCCAGAAAAAGCTACTGGCTCCTGGCTTCAGCCTGGCCCAGCCCTGGCTGTTGAAGTCATCTGGGGAGTGAACCAGAGGATGGAAGATCTCTCTCTTCTCTCTCTCTCTCTCTCTCTCTCTCTCTCCCCCTGCCTCTCTGTAACTTGACTTTTCAATTAAATAAATAATATTTATTTAAAAAAATAGTTATTCTGGAACGAGTATTTGAAGTAGTCGACAAGTCACTGCTTAGAATGCCTGTATCCCATACTGGAGTGTCTGATTCAAGTCCCAGATATTCCACATTTCTGATCCAGCTTCCTGCCAATGCACCTGGGAGGCAGCAGATCATGGCCCGAGTACATGGGTCCCTGCCACCCACACGGGAGACACAGATGGAAATCCTGGCTCCTGGCTTTGGCCTGCCTAGCTCATGCTTTTGTAGGCACTGTGGCAGTCAACCAGCAGACTGAAGATTTCTCTTTCTCTCTCCCCCTATCTCTGCCACTCTACCTTTCAAATAAATAAATCAGTCTTTAAAACTTCCATTTCATTAGGGCTTCAAGAAGCATGTGATTCTAAGAAGTTCAGAAGTGTAAAAGACTTGAATGCCAAATGAGCCAGTTTAGTATTTACTACTTTTTTAGAAGATTTATTTTATTGCTTATTTGAAAGGCAGAGTTACAGAGAGAGAGAGAGAGAGACAGACAGACAGAGAGGTCTTCCACCTGCAGGTTCACTCCCCAAACGGCCACAACAGCCAGAGCTAGGCCAGGCTGAAGTCAAGAGCCTGGAACTCCATCCCATCTCCCACTTGGTTGAGAGAGACCCAAGCATTTGATCCATCTTTCACTGCTTTCCCAGGTACATTAGCAGAGAGCTGGATCCGAAGCAGAGCAGCTGGGACTTGAACATGTGCCTATATGGGATTCCAGTGACACAGGCACTGACTTAACCCACTTCAACACTGGGCCCAACAATTGCTATTTTGTTTTTGTATACTTGGTTGTTACAGCATTGCATTAGGAGACTGAGTAAAGCAACGGTCTGACCTTAACAATCCATGAGAAAACCTAATGTAAGGACACAAGCAATAGAAACCGCTTCTGCACTAACACTGGAAATTTCTAAGGGCAATACCCAGACACACAGCTGCCCTAAAGCAGTGGTTTGCACAATGTGTGGCATCAGCATCACCCAGGAATTTGGTAGAAATCAGCATTCGGCTTACTGGTTAGGACGCCCACATCCTGTATCTGAGTGCCTGGGTTCTCCGTACCTAACTCCAACTTCTTGCTAATGTATACCCTGGGAGGCAGCAGTGATGACTAAAGTGATGGATTCCTGCACCCACATGGGAGACCTGGATTGAGTTCCTGGCTCCCACCTTCAGCCTTAGTCCCAGGCCTTTATGGGCATTTGGGGAGTGAACCAATGGATGGCCGCGCTCTCTGCCTCTCAAGTAAACTTAAGACAAGACATTAAATAAATAAATAGAAAAGACATAAATGGGCCCAATAATGCTGACATCCCATATGAGCAACAGTTCATATCCTGACTGCTCCACTTCCAATCCAGCTCCCTGCTAATGTGCCTGGGAAAGCAGTGGAAAACGGCCCAAATCCTTGGGCCCCTGCATTTATGTGGGAGACCCAAATGAAGTTCCAGGCTCCTGGCTTTGGCTTGGCCTAGTCCTGGCTGTTGTGGCCACTTGGCGAGTGAACCAGCAGGTGGAAAAACTCTTTTCAGTTTTTCTCTCTCTCTCTTTGTAACTCTGCCATTCAAAATAAAAATAAATAAATCTTAAAAAAAAAAAAGAAGAAGAAGAAGAAGAAGAAGAAAAGACAGAAAGAAAGAACTGTAAATCCTAAACCTACTAAAACAACTCTGGGAATGGGCCCAACAATCTAGAACTTCACAACTTCACAAGCCTCTCATGTGATTCTGATGCTGCAGTTTGAGAACCACTGATAAATTACTGATCAGAAAGTAATCTGAGGGCCAATTTCTCAATTACATGCAATGCAAATCACCCACGCAACTGACTCCCAGAAGGCTCCGCAGCAGCCGGGGTGCCTTCCCTCCTCCACGGTTCTGTTTCAGAGACTCTTCCGGCCTGAAAACCTCCCACCACCAGTGCACACCCATCCTGCCACCCCCACTGTGTCCAGTCTGTACCTCTCATCACACCTAGCACACTGGAAGAGTGTGTGTGTGTGTGTGTGTGCTCTACAGATTCCACCGACTCTACATCCCCCAAAGGGAAACCTGAATGCTAGCCATCTTCATGCTTCCCACCGCCTCTTATAAAGAATCCTCACTAAATAAAATGAATGAGAAAAATTAGTCTCGAGCATTTTAGTAACTCTACAAACCAGGAGGGTGAAATGTATCCAGTATTAACAGATGCTTGCTACAGATGACAAAAACATGGCACAGATCTAAAGCTAAAGGAACTTACACTGCGGTGGGGAGAGAAGACCCCACAGACGAAAAGTGACCAAGACGACAACACAACTCAAGAGAAGGGCCTCCCTGTGGCGGCACTGGAAGTGCTCGAGAAGACCAGAGGTGCAGTGGACGGGCAGAAAGAGAAGGCTGCACCAGGGACTTCCCAGTCGGCAAAGAGCAAAGTACAGCGAGTACAGGAGTTGCCACTCCACATTTTTAAAAAGAAAAAAAAGTTTCAGAAAAGACAACAGAAAGGGGGGATGCATAAGACATGTGGACAGAAGAGTGAGCTCAGCGTGACCAACATCAGAAGATCTCCGTAAGACATCAAGTTACAAAGGTCAGGGCTCCAAAGATTCTTAGAGATCAAGCCAAGGCATTGGCTCTATCATCGATTTTACGTGCCTTACACTTCAAATGAGCAACTTCCTTCACCTCAAGATTCTACTAGTCCAAGATAAAACATGTCCAGGGCTGGGCTTTCCGTGTAGCAGTCAGGACGCCACACGGGACACCTGCATTTGACTGGGGTGCCTGGACGGGAGTCCCAGCTCCACTCCCAATCCCAGCTTGCTGCTAACGCACACCCTGGGAGGCAGCAGGCGATGGCTCAAGTGGTAGGGTCCCTGCCACCCATGGGGGAGATCCAGATATAATTCCAGGCTCCTGGCTTTGGCCTGCCCCTGTCCCCGCCACTGAGGTCATTTGGTGAATGAACCATAGGGTGAAAGATCTCTCTCTGTCCCCCCTTCTGGAAGGAAGGGAGAGAGGGAGGGAGGGAGGGAGGGAGCTGTGTTACTGCCATGACAGTTACAGAGACACATGTGAAAGGGAACACATCTAGTGGACACATAAAGGGCCCCTGAATTCAATGTAAATGTTTTAAGATTCTACATGGGGACAGCACTGTGGCGTAGCAGGGTAAGCCTCCACTTAGAGTGCCAGCATCCCGTATGGGCTCCTTTTGTGTCCTGGCTGCTCCTTTTCCTATCCAGCTCTCTGCTCTGGCTTGGGAAAGCAGAAGATGGCTCAAATGTTTGGGCCCCTGCACCTGTGTGGTAGATCCAGAGGAAGCCCCGGACTCCTGGCTCAGATCAGCTCAGCTCCACCTCTTGTTGGCCATTTGGGGAGTGCACCCAGCGGACAGAAGACCTTTCTCTCCATCTCTCCCTCTCTGTCTTTAACTCTGCCTCTCAAATAAATAAAATCTTTATAAGATTTAAAAAAAAAAAAAAGATTCTGCATACAAGGTGGACATCTGGTGTCCTGGGTGCCCAAACCCCATGTCGTAATACCTGAGCTCGAGTCCCAGCTCTGCTTCCAGTTCCACCTCCCCGCAAATTCGCACCCTGGAAGGGAGAGGCAATGGCTCATGCACTTCTGTTCCTGGCTCCTGGCTCCAGCCTGGCCCAGCTTAGCTGTTGTGAGCTTCTGGGAAGGAAACCAGTGGATGGGAGAGCATCTGTCTCACTCCTTGTCTTTCTTTCAAATACAAATAAATATTTTAAAAATATATTATAGGGTTTATGTGTTTAGAAAATAGGGAACACTGGATGATGCTCTGGGGCTGGTGCTATGGTGTGGCAGGTTACACTGCGCAACATCAACATCCCATCCGGGTACCAGTTTGGGTCCCGGCTGTTCCACTTCGGACCCAGCTCCTTACAAGTGCCCCTGGAAAAGCAGCAGAGGATGGCCCAAGTGCTTGGGCCCCTGCACCCACATGGGAGACCTGGAAGAAGCTCCTGGCTCCTGGCTTCAGCCTGGCCCAGCCCAGTGTTTTGTGGCCATTTGGAGAGTGAACCACCTCTGTGTCTCCCTGTCCCTAACTCCTCCTTTGAAATAAATAATCTTTTTAAAACAAACAAATAAAAAAAGTGAATCTTCTTTGAGGTGGCCATTTTGCCTATTTGTTAAGATGCTGGCTAAGAAGCTCACGTCCCAGGTGGGAGTGCCAGGCTTCGACCATGCTCCAACTCCTGCTTCCTGCCCAGGTACAGCAGTGACGATTCACATAGTTGGGTGCCTGGCACCCACATGGGAGACCTGGATTGAGTTACCAGTCCCTGGCTTCAGCCTAGCACAGCCCCAGCTGTTGCAGACATTTGGGGATCAAGTCAGCAGATGGGCATTCTCTTTGCCTCTCAAGTGAATAAATGAAAAAAAAAAATCTTTTTTTTTTTTTTTGACAGGCAGAGTGGACAGTGAGAGAGAGAGACAGAGAGAAAGGTCTTCCTTTGCCGTTGGTTCACCCTCCAATGGCTGCCACGACCGGCGCGCTGTGGCCGGCGCACCGTGCTCATCCGATGGCAGGAGCCAGGTGCTAGGTGCTTTTTCCTGGTCTCCCATGGGGTGGACGGCCCAAGCACTTGGACCATCCTCCACTGCACTCCCGGGCCACAGCAGAGGGCTGGCCTGGAAGAGGGGCAACCGGGACAGAATCCGGAGCCCCGACCGGGACTAGAACCCGGTGTGCTGGCGCCACAAGGCGGAGGATTAGCCTATTGAGCCAGGGCGCCGGCCCTTTTTTTAAAAAAGGAACATCTACTTCAAAAAATAGGCTGTGGAGTCTGGTACCAACATGCTCCATGGGGGTAAAAAGGAACTCCAATACCGACTTCCTGTGTCACTTCAACAGCAGAGGGGAAGGGCCTGACCCGGTCGGCCCTGGCCCCTCCTCTCGGGTGGTACGAACGCTCCCAGCAAAGGCCTCACCCGGTCGGCTCTGGCCCCTGGCCACAGTGTTCCCTCCTGGCACAGGTTTATGTCTGGAGATGTGAAAGAGCAGACTTAAAAAACGGGCAAAAAGGGCCTGAGTCCCTCACCGGCTGGTGTGGTCCTGACAGATACCCTTGATGCTGCTGCCCACACGGGTTCTGTGAGGGGCAATGAAGCCTTGGGGACCCCTAAGACCAAAGGACTTGCTCCCGGTCCTCCCAAGGGGCTCAACATTTAACCAAGAAAGCAGCTGCCGCTCAAAAGCATCTTGGGAACAGAAGCACGAGGACACTCACGTGCACGTGATCCCGGAAGAGCTGAATTTATGACTGCCTGAAACTGAGACCAAGCAAGTTGTCCCCACCGCAGGTGCAAACATGACTCATCACGGGCTGTGCCCTGGCAGCATAAATCTATGTACTCAAGCGACAAAACCATTCATCTAAAAGAAAGAAAAAGGTGAGAGGAGATGATTTATCAAGTGCTTGCTCCTGGCACACAGGAACCACAGGGTCCTGGCCATCTCCATTCGTCAGGAGGAGGGACGATCCTCGGGAAAAGTGCATGCAATGGCCTTGGGCTTCGGCACATTTGGGTGAACCAACACCAACACCCTGTCTTCCAGCTCCCACACAAACAGGCGCAAAGAGCAAAGCAATACAATGAACAACAGTGACAGCAGCTGAACTGTCACATCTCTGAATTGGGCCTCTGGGTAAGAAGTAATTTTTTATCACTAATGATCAAATCCAATCATCTCAAATTGTTACTTGCTTGGTGTTGCGGATATCAGGTATATTTTCACAAAACAAAGAACGTTACATCCACATGGAGTATTGATAGCAAATTACAGAGCAGAGAGCCACGGACCTACCACATGATCTGCTCTCAGGGAAAATATTTTTGTTGCTCAACCTCCCAGTTTTCTGCTTTTAAATGTCCTGCCATAAGATGTTTAAAACAATGATTTTCCTATCATTATAAAATATCTTGGGGCCGGTGCTGTGGTGCAATGGTTAACGCCCTGGCCTGAAGTGCCAGCCCGTTCAAGACCCAGCTGCTCCACTTCCGATCCAGCTCTGTGCTGTGGCCTGGGAAAGCAGTAGAAGATGGCCCAAGTCCTTGGGCACCCACGCAGGAGACCAGGAAGCAGCTCGTGGCTCCTGGCTTCAGATCAGCGCAGCTCTGGCCGTTGTGGCCAACTAGGGAGTGAACCAGCAGATGGAAGACCTCTCTCTTTCTCTCTCTGCCTCTCTCTCTGTGTAACTCTGACTTTCAAATAAATAACTCTTTAAAAAAATAAAGCACAACAACTATTAAAAAATATCTTTTCACTAAATACAGAGTGTCTGACATCAACGTGTTTATTTTTTATCTAGTGAATTCACAGAAGTCCACACAAACCTAGTAAGACAAGACAGAGGGTACCTCATGGTGTCTGCAGACTTGGGCCAGGCCTCAGCTCACAGCCTGCCGGGAGATGGCAACACATTCAAACCACCTGGCTACGAGGTCACGATGATGACTTCACAAATAGGAATTCTGAGGCTGGTCTGTATCTAGGCTAAAACTTGCTACTTTAAAAACAAACAAACTCCAAGGTTCTCTATCCCCGGCTGTGGAGCTGCTGACTGGAGAAACGTACTTGTTCCCTCGAAAGTGTCCTCCCATTTGAGATGACAGCACGGCCAGCTACAGCTCAAACCAGAAATGTACACAGTGCTTCAAAAGGTCCCAGAGGGGCTGGTGCTGTGGCTCAGCGGGCTAAGCCATGACTTAGAAGCTAGCATCCCTCTTAGAAGAGCCGATTCAAGTCCCTGCATCTCTGTTTCTGATCCAGTTCCCTACTAATAGGGCTGAGAAGGCAGCAGAAGATGGCTTGAGAACCTGAGTTGCTGCCACCACTTGGGAGACCTGGATGGAGCTCCTGGCTCCTGGCTTCAGCCTGGCCCAGAACTGCTGGAGCCATGTGGGGAACCAGTGGTTGGAAGATCGATCTCTCATCATTCTGCCTTTCAAATAAGAAATAAATAATAGTTCATGGGAAAATGGAATGAAAACATCAATTTTACTTTGGTGAAAAAAAATGCATAGTTTTTTCCTAATACTCATTTTCCACAAACTTTAAAAATTTATTTATTTGAAAGTCAGTATTAGAGAAACAGAGGGAGACAGATCTTCCCTGTTAGTTCACTCCCCAAATGGCCACAACAGCTGGGGTTGTCATAGCCAGGAGTTCCATCCAGGTCTCCCACATGGTTACAAACACTTGGGCCATCTTCTGCTGCCTTTCATTAGCAGGGAGCTAGATTGGAAGTGGAGCAGCCGGGACTCAGCACCACAGGCGCTCCTCTGGGACGCCAGCACCACAGGCTTTGGGTTAACCCCACAGGCCCATTCCTTGAACTTTTTGAAGGCCTCGTATTTACATAATTCAAGTTTGCAAGTTTTTATTTTGGCTCAGTTTCAAACTTTTTCTTAATATTCTCTACTGGAAAACTAGTCTCTGTGTAAGAACTCTGAAAACTGAGCAGGAAGTAGATCATAAACCTAAAATATCACCCATTACCTTGCCATTCTACTACACTGGTAACTTCACCAGCCCCAGTATTTAGTTACTCACTAAGAGGAGAGGTAGAAGTAAGACATTCACTTTGAAAATCCCCAAAGCAGACACCCTCACTACAGCTGTGGAGCCATATCTTTTACTCAGAAAAGGCAAAATGGGCAGGTTGTTTCTTTCCCACTTTTCTGAGTTCTGGAGCTCACAGGCCAGTGCAGAAAAAGCGCTAGTGAAATCCGGGGCGGTGCTGGGGTGCAGTCTGAGTCCTGGCTACTCCCTTTCTGACCCAGCTCCTTGCTAATTACTGGGAAGCAGCATACGACAGCTCAAGTGTGTGAGCCCCTGCCACCCACGGGAGCCACCTCCATGCAGTTCCTGGCTCTCGGCTTCAGCTTGGCACGGCCCTGGCTGTTCTGGCCATCTGGGGAGTGAACGTGCAGATACACAATCTGTCCTTCTGCCACTCTGCCTTTCAAATAAATAAATCTTTAAAAACAAAGAAAATAACTAGTGAAATTTTACTGTGATTCCTAAGAAGTTAAAAATTCTTATATTGAAGGAACTCTAATGAAGGATTAGCAATAATCACCTCCACGCCTTGGGCTTCTGGTAGGTTTTGCTTGTATACATAAACCTTGGGGTTTGGGGGGTCTTTCTAATGTTATTTAAGGATAATTTCTTTTTTTTAAAAAAAAAGATTTATTTACTTATTTGAAAGAATTATCCAGAGAGAGGAGGAGAGGCAGAGAGAGAGAGAGAGAGAGAGCGCGAGCGCGCGATCTTCCATCCACTGGTTTACTCTCCAGATGGCTGCAACAGCCAGAGCTGCGCTAATCTGAAGCCAGGAGCCAGGAGCTTCTTCCAGGTCTCCCACATGGGTGCAGGGGCCCAAGTATTTGGGCCATCTTCTACTGCTTTCCCAGGCCATAGCAAAGAGCTGGATCAGAAGTGGAGCAGTTGAGACTTGAACGGGTACCCATATGGGATGCGAGCACTGCAGCAGCAGCTTTACCCGCTAAGCCACAGCACCGGCCCCAGGATAATTAATTTCATAATCATGAAAAAATATCTAATGATCTTTGAGTCACATTAAATTGGCTCCAGGGGTTGGCGCTGTGACATAGTGGGTAAAGCTGCTGCCTGCAGTGCCAGCATCCCATATGGGTGCCAGTTCGAGTCCTGGCTGCTCCACTCCTGGTCCAGCTCTCTGCTATGGCCTGGGAAAGCAGTAGAAGGTGGCCCAAGTTCTTAGACCCTTGAACCCGCGTGGGAGACCTGTAAGAAGCTCCTGGCTCCTGGCGTCAGATCAGCACAGCTCTGGCAGTTGCAGATGGAAAACCTCTCTCTCGCTCGCTCTCGCTCTGCCTCTCTGTAACTCTGCCTTTCAAATAAACAAATAAATATTTTATTTTATTTTATTTTATTTTTTTGGACAGGCAGAGTGGACAGTGAGAGAGAGAGACAGAGAGAAAGGTCTTCCTTTTGCCGTTGGTTCACCCTCCAATAGCCGCCGCGGTCGGCGCGCTGCGGCCGGCGCACCGCGCTCATCCGATGGCAGGAGCCAGGAGCCAGGTGCTTTTCCTGGTCTCCCCATGGGGTGCAGGGCCCAAGCACCTGGGCCATCCTCCACTGCACTCCTGGGCCACAGCAGAGGGCTGGCCTGGAAGAGGGGCAACCGGG
>CM027396.1:21187781-21203587 GCA_015711505.1 Sylvilagus bachmani
GAGCTGTGCTGATCCGAAGCCAGGAACCAGGAGCTTCATCTGGGTCTCCCACATGGGTACAGGGGCCCAAGGACATGGGCCACCTTCTACTGCTTTCCCAGGCCATAGCAGAAAGCTGGATCGGAAGTGGAGCAGCTGGGACTAGAACTAGTGCCCATATGGGATGCTGGCACTGCAGGCAGGGGCTTTACCCACTATGTCACTGTACCTGCCCCGAAGCATGTTTTTAAAACACATGGTTTGGGGACAGGCATGTAGCTCAGTGGTTAAGGCACTACCCACATCAGAGTAGGTGACTGGACACACGGCTCTGGCTCCTGACCTCCTGACCTCCAGCCTCCTGCTGATGGCTCAAGGAATCGGTTTCCTGCCACACTTGGAGATCAGGACCAAGTTTCCAACTCCCAGCTTCAGCCCAGCCCTGCACTGGCCAAGTAGGGCATGAGGAGTGAACCAGCAGATGGAAACAGTCTCTTCTTTGTCTCTCTCTCAAATACATTTTTTAATTAAAAAAAAAAAAACAAACAGACACAGGTTTGATTGCAGCACATTGAAACTAAGGCTGACAATGACGTGATAACTGTTCAATCCTTCCACTTTTTCAATATGCTTGAAATTACCCATAATAAAAGGCTTTTATTACAGAAGATACATATTTTAATCAAATCTGGATATCCCCCTTTTTGCTGACCTCCTGCAGTCTTTTTTTAATATGTATTTGAAAAGTAGAGTGACGGAGAGGAGGAGAGACAGAGATCTTCCATCTGCTGGTTTACTTCCCAAATGGCTGCAACATCAGAGGCTGGTCCATGCTGAAGCCAGAAGCACAGCACTCGATCTGGGCTTCCCAGGTGCACTGGCAGGGAGCTGGACAGGAAGCAGAGCAGGCAGGACTCTGACGCGGGAAAACACCATCGCGAGCGGCAGCGTAACACGCTGCATCACAACACTGACCCCAACCCCTGGCATTCTAAAGACATGCTTAAGCGATTTACAAAAACAAGACATTCCTCAAAACAAGCCATTCCCTAAAACAAGCATGGTGTAAATTAGGCTCAAATGATTCTGCTCTGATTCTTTCAAGCTTTATTAATTTTTTTAAATGCCATGGCTCCAAAAAATAGAAGTATAGAAAGAGCTAGAGTGGGAAAGGAGACGGCTGGATTCTGTCCCAGCTACAGGACCTTGAACAATTATCCCCTCCCAGACCACCTGATGACACTCACCAAACCCCACCCTTGTCCGGCGCCGTGGCTCAATAGGCTAATCCTCTGCCTTGCGGCGCCGGCACACAGGGTTCTAGTCCCGGTTGGGGTGCTGGATTCTGTCCCGGTTGCCCCTCTTCCAGTCCAGCTCTCTGCTGTGGCCAGGGAGTGCGGTGGAGGATGGCCCAAGTGCTTGGGCCCTGCACCCCATGGGAGACCAGGAGAAGCACCTGGCTCCTGGCTTTGGATCAGCGCAGTGCGCAGGCCACAGCGCGCCGGCCACGGCGGCCATTGGAGGGTGAACCAACGGCAAAAGGAAGACATTTCTCTCTGTCTCTCTCTCTCACTGTCCACTCTGCCTGTCAAAAAAAAAAAAAAAGAGAGAGAGAGCTATTGCTCTTAATAAAAAATAAAAAATTTTTAAAAACCACCCTTCTGAATTTCAAATTCAAAACCTGTAAGTGAAAGTTCAAGGACTCAGGTGAAGCCGCTGTGGCTCTAACTGCTGGCAGTGGAGAAGGAACCCGGCTCTGATAAGATCAGTTTGACAAGCTCTGCCTCTCCTGGCACCGGCAGCCCGTCCTGGATGGCCCCCAGAAATCACAGCCCTTTCCGGTCAGCTTCCCCCACCAGCAGTGGGAAAACAAACCTGGAGGTTTACTAAACCTGGAGATTCTGCTGGGAGGCAAAGCGGGGCTGAAGGATGGGCAGTGAATTTCACCTGCCAGGAGAGGGAGTCCCAGCTTCCAGAACCCAGGGTTCCGCTGGGCCCTGCTGCACGAGCGGCGCAAACCAGCACCAGACAGGCGGAGGGACTTACCTGGAGCTCCCTTCTGTCCTGAAACAACTTCCTATGTCCGTGAACTTAATCACAGGAGGGGAGGGGAGCCACGTTCTGAGAGCAGAGTCTAGTGAGAGAGAGAGACTTCTGAAGCTGACCTCCAACTCAAGCTAAGAGGAGAAGTCGAAGGCTGTGCTCTCCGCCGCCGTCCTGGGACCGGGCAGTTCATTCACAGCGGCGCGTCCTGTGAAGTCACGCTTATGTAAGTGCTGCACAGTGTGCCACTTGCTGCCCCCACCCTCGGCGAGGGAGACGTGAAACCTGAGCTCCTTGCCTGCCTTACACAACACCCAGGCAGCTTTCCAAGCTCAACGCTGTCACTGAAGAGGGGCAAATTATTTGATTTTTTTTCCCTTGTTTTATTTCTGTGTATACAGAAAAAACAAAACTGAAGGGAATTGGCATCTTTTCTTCAATTCCTGAATGAAAACAAAGGAGGATCAAGTCCTTCAACTGCACGTGAGACCAGCAAAACCGATCGATGGTGAACTGAGCTCCTTTCCCAGAGCCAGGCCTGGTATCCCCGGCCCAGACGCGTTCTAGCCCCACTCCCGACTTCACAGGCAACAACTCAGAACAAAGAGACACAGGCGGTCTCTCCAGAGCACTCTCCTGAGCACTTTTCCGAGCACTCTCTGGCCCGATCTCCTCCTTCTCGGCTGCTCCAGCCACTCTCAGGCTTGTGTCACTGGAGGATGAAGCGCACTGCTCCCCTCTTGTTTGCGCCATCACGCTATGACTACGTTCCTCGTGGCCAGCACTGAGATGTGGTTTCTTTTTTCAGCCACAGGACTGTGGCACACAGAGTTCAGAAGAGTTCTTAGCTGACTCAACCCCAAAACAAGAACCCACAGAACTGCAGCACCAAGTAACTGGGTCTTCCTCCCTAAGCACACGAGCGTGGTGCCAGCAGAAGGCTTCCCATCCTGGGGGCTGCTCAGCAAGCTCAGTGAAGCCGTGGCAAGATGCTCAACCACCACCCGACCAGGGGTGTTCAGAGGTGCAAGCCTCAACTACATGATTGCACTTACTGTCACTGCTATGCTTTCTTAGAAGGATGCTGTCAGGCTGGCACCATGGCTCACTAGGCTAATCCTCCACCTGCGGCACCGGCACCCTGGGTTCTAGTCCCGGTCGGGGCGCCGGATTCTGTCCAGGTCGCTCCTCTTCCCGTTCAGCTCTCTGCTCTGGCCCGAGAGTGCAGTGCAGGATGGCCCAAGTGCTTGGGCCCTGCACCCCATGGGAGACCAGGAGAAGCACCTGGCTCCTGGCTTTGAATCAGCGCGGTGCACCGGCCGCAGTGGCCATTGGGGAGTAAACCAACGCAAAAGGAAGACATTTCTCTCTGTCTCTCTCTCTCACTGTCCACTCTGCCTGTCAGAAAAATAAATAAATAAATAAAGTGTGGGGCATGACCACGGCCATGGCGCGGCCAGGCCAGGCCAGGCCCGGGGGCTCCGCATGCGCGGGTGTCCCCGCCCAAGCTGCGCGGAATGGAGCCACGTGGAGCCGAGCCCGTGAACTAACCCAAGCCAGGGCCTGCGGAGCCAGCCGGCAGGTGTCCCGGGGATGGAAGCGCAGGGAGGGGCCCGGCATGCAGACACGTGGCCCCCGGACCGGGCGGCGCCAAGGAGGGGCAAAGAAGATGGCGCCCAGAGGAAGTAAGATGGGCAGAACTTAAAAGCTAATTGGCTACGCAACATCAGGGGAGGTAACAAGACTAGTATAGACATATGGCTAGTCCTATAGAAATCCCCCCGTAAAATGACCTTTTAAGTGATTGGTTGGTTCTTAGCCCTGCCCCAATGACTCTGCAGTTTTGTGCTATAAAAGGTTTGGTTTTGCATGGAATAAAGGAGTCCTTGCTAGACTTGGCTCCCCGCTGTGTCTGATTGTCTCCGGGATCGGGAGGCTGGGGAACGGGCGAGCGGCGCACTCACCTTTCCTCGGACCCAGTCCATCCTTGTACGGGTGGACTCAGACCCTGCAAAAAAGGACGCTGTCAGGCCGGCTCTGTAGCAGGGGGTTAAAGCTGCTGCCTGCAGTGTGGGCATCCCACATGGCAATGGCACCAGTTCAAGTCCTGGCTGCTACTTTCTTCTCCCTCCCTTCCTTCCTTTAAAAGAGTTTCACAGAGTGAGGCGATGCAGAGAGAGAGAGAGACAGAGAGAGATGTCTTCCATCCTCTGGTTCACTCCCCAACTGACCACAACGGCCAGAGCTACACCAATCTGAAGCCAGGAGCCAGGAGTTTCTTCTGGGTCTCCCACACAGGTCCAGAGGCCAAGGACTTGGGCCATCTTCTACTGCTATCCCAGGCCACAGCAGAGATGGATTGGAAGTTGAGCAGCTGGGACTTGAACCAGCGCCCATATGGGATGCCGGCACTGCAGGTGGCGGCTTTACCTGCTACACCACTGTGCCGGCCCCTGCTCTATTTCTGATCCACCTCTCTGCTAACGTGCCCAGGAAAGCAGTGGAGAAAACCCCAAGTGCTTGGGCCCCTACACCCACGTGGGGGACCTGGACAAAACTCCTGGCAGTTTGGGCCATTTGGGGAGTGAACCACTCCTTCTCTAACTCTGCCTTTCAAATAAGAAATATATAAATCTTTGAATAAAATCAGACAAATGCTAACAGAAACAGATTGTTAGACAAATGGGTAATTTCAAATTTCCTGATAATGGCATTTTAGAAAATTTAAAAATACAAGTAAAAACATTTTAATAATTCAATTAAATCCATATCTAAAATATGCTATCTAATATACTATCTAACATACTGTTTCAAAACATAATCAAAATAAGGTTAAACATTCTTTTTTCATACCAGGTCTTTGCACCTCATTGTGTATGTTCTACTGTCACCACATCTCCATCTGGTCTCTCCAAATTTCAAATATTCAACAGACATGAGGCATGAGGCCTGTGTAACACAGGCCCAGAACACACTGTGAAGGCACAGTATCAAGCAGGCTCCTCTTAGCAACAACAGCGAGGCTCCCAACCAACCAACCCAAATCCCATTGGCTATGCAACAGACTTTCATACTCCACAACACACATGAGGAATACGGCAGAGAAATGTGAAACATCAAGCTGTGAATAATTTAATTGTTCTTAGGCTTCATAAAGGAAAAAGTAGCCCTTACAGAAAGAGGAACTTTAAAATATCTGACAGGGGATATTTATGAACCAGGAAGCCCTGTCGGGGGTGAAGGGCCACGCTAAGCCCGCTGAGTCTGAACACTGCTCACACGACACTCAAAACAGAGACGGGAGTTGCAGGTAAGAAAATGTAGTATGTGTGTCTCAAGATCGAAGACAGGAGCCGGGGGATGGCGGCTGGCAGGGTTCGGCCAACAAAGCAGGAGACTGCACTTCAAGCACAAAGAGACGGGTGAGCGCTGTGGGACCGGAGCTGCAGGCGTGCTGGCTCTCCTGCCCTTCTGATCACAGGACACCAACGCCAAGTCAAGGAAATGTGTGAACAGAATTCGGGGAAAGAGAGGCTGGGGACTGGCGGGCAGACCTGGAGGACGTGACTGCAGTGTCAGCTCTTCATTTCTTCTACAAACTCTAATCAACTGCCTTAGAAATAGTCTACTAGTCATGATTTAGGATGTAAGACCCGGGGAGGAAAAAGCCTCACTCTCACTGTCTCAGCCCACTAGCCTTTTTTTTTTTTTTTTTTAAGATTTATATATTTATTTGAGAGACAGAGTTACAGGGGGGTGGGGGGGAGGGAAGGAGGGAGGGAGGGAGAGAGAAAGGGAGGAGAGGTCTTCCATCTGCGGGTTCACTCCACGGATGGCCACAATGATCAGGGCTGGGCCAATCCAAAGCCAGGAGCCAGGAGTTTCTTCTGGGTCTCCCACGCAGATGCATGGGCCCAAGCACTTGGGCCATCTTCCACCGCTTTCCCAGGCACATTAGCAGTGAGCGGGATTGGAAGTGGAGTAGCCAGGACTTGAACCCACACCCACATAGGATGCCGTCACCACAAGCTAAGGCTTAACCTACTACACCACAGCACCGGCTCCAAGAGTCAGTTCGTCTTAAGGAAGCAACAAAGAGAACACTCCTTGGCATATTTACACACTGTAATCGAGTCATGTGAAAACACTGTGCCAGCTATCTGAACGTGTGCCCTGACAACCACCCTTGACCCTGGGTGGACAATGATGTCCAAGGCAGTCCTGGAAGGCTCAGGCGCATCAGGCAATGCCGGCTGACCATGAGTGACGTGAAGCCGCCTGAGGTCGCTGCCGGCTCTGGGCCCCAGAAGCCTGCCCCTCAAATACAGGGGGAGTGTGTGTGATGTCACCTAACACAGCTCAGGGCACAGGCCACAGAGCAGCCACGGCTGAGACAAAAGGAGGGCAAGCAGGGCCCGGGTCACTGGTTTCCGCAGCAATTCAGAGGCTGAGTTAGGGGAGCAGAACACGATCTTGAACACGGCGGCGGGGCAGGGGCCCTCCGGCAGCTCTGCTTAGAACAGGAAGGGAAACGCCACACTGTGCCTGTATCCCGCCACCTCAGCAGGGCATTCCAAGGCTCAGAAACAGCTGGAAGACTCGACAGGGTTTTGAAAGGTCGCATGGCCCTGCCAGAACAAACGCTCCGGAGTGGAAGAAAACCATCTCCCAAAGCGGGAGGAGAGGGAAAGGCGATCCGTCTTCCAGAGAGCCGCCCTGCTCGTCGGAGGAACAGCCACGAGAGGGCTGCAGGGCCTCGAACCTGTTCAGGAGTTCAGAGCCCCGGGAAACACGCAATGGCCTTCCTGAGTATCACGCAACACTAGGACACGGCGCAACATCTCGGATTTCTGAATGTGCGGTGGCAGGAGACTCAGACTTGAAGAAACTAAAAATCCCTACACAGAGCGAAAAATCAAATTAAGAAAACTATTTCACTATTTACTTTTTCAGATAAAATGGAAAAAGCAGCATCTGAGTTGAACTTGAAAACGACCACCAGAAACCACCTGGTTGAAAAATAGACCCTCACAAGGACTGAGAGCTGCCTGATGCCTCTCTCAAGGTCATCCAAGTCATTTCTGTACCACCTTTTATGTGTTTTTAAAGGTTTATTTATTTATTTGAAAGGCAGAGGTGTAGCGAGGCAGAGAGGCGGGGGGGGGGGTCTCCATCTGCTGGTTCACTCCCCAGATGGCTGCAATGGCTGGAGCTGCACTGCTCAGGAGCCAGGAGCTTCCTCCAGTGTACCTCTTTTTATAAATTTAGTTTATCACAAGCTAAAAACAGAGCTGATGATAACTTATACATTTCAGAAATCATTACAAAGTATGACACAAAACAATACAATAAGGGGCCAGCACTGTGGCACAGAAGGTTAAGCCTACTTCTGCACTGCCAGCATCCCATATGGGCGCTGGTTCAAGTATCAGCTGCTCCACTTCCAAATCAGCTCCCTGCTAATGCACCTGGGAAGGCGGTGGAGACTAGTTCAAGTACTTGGGCCCCTGCATCCACGGGGGAGACCCAGAAGAAGCTCTTGGCTCCTGGCTTCAATCTAGCCCAGCCCCAGCTGTTGTGGCCATTTGGGCAGTGAACCAGTGGATGGAAGATCTCTTTCTCTTTCTCTCTGCCTTTCAAATAAATTTATTTCAAAAAAATAAAGGAAGAGAAAAGGAGACATGGAGGATGTAAGCAAAACTACAATGTGAAAAACGGCAACTTAACCACAGTGCTGATGTCCACGCCTGCGTTCAGTTCCACACGCCTCCACTGAGCTCATCGCCTTGCTTTCTGGGATTTACCAGAGAGAGCCAGGCCCCAGGGCAAGAGCACCCACAGCCATCTGCTAAAGCAAGGCCCCCACCTGCCACAGGGACGTCCTAGTTCATGTGGTCAGAGCATCCTGCACAGGGTAGACTCTTATCTTTTCATTCCACTGTCAAGATCATTAACCAACATCAACATTTCCTCAATGACCTCCAGCTCCCCTGGAACCCCATCAAGTGTCCCATCACTGCCACCGGGAGCCCATTGCTGCCATCACGCCAGCTTCACAGGGAGGCCGCACGGAAGGATGTCAGGTAGAGTGACCTTGGGGCACACACTGTGACACAGGTTAAGCCACTGCTTGGGACACCCGATCCCCATTATTGGAGTGCTGGACTGAAGGCCTGGCTACTCCGCTTCCGATCCAGCATCCCTGCCGATGCACCCGGAAGCAGCAGGACTCAAGTCCTTGAGTCCCTGGGGAGTGAATCAGCAGATGTCAAGGCATCTTTCCTTCTGTCTCTCCCTCACTCTGTCACTCTTTCAAATGCGTAAATCTTTTTTTTTTTTTTTTTTGACAGGCAGAGTGGACAGTGAGAGAGAGAGACAGAGAGAAAGGCCTTCCTTCCGTTGGTTCACCCCCTAATGGCCACTGCGGCCGGTGCACCGCGCTGATCCGAAGCCAGGAGCCAGGTGCTTCTCCTGGTCTCCCATGCGGGTGCAGGGCCCAAGCACTTGGGCCATCCTCCACTGCACTCCTGGGCCACAGCAGAGAGCTGGACAGGAAGAGGAGCAACTGGGACTAGAACCCAGTGTGCCGGTGCCGCAAGCAGAGGATTAGCAAATAGGTAAATCTTAAAAAAAAATTAATAAAGTGTGGGGCCCACGCTGTGCTGTAATAGCTTAAACCTCCACCTGTGGTGCCAGAATCCCATACAGGCACTGGTTTGAGCCCCACCTGCTCCACTTCTGATCCAACTCTCTGCTGTGGCCTGGGAAAGTGGTGGAAGATGGCCCAAATCCTTGGGCTCCCGCACCCACGTGGGAGACTCAGAAAAAGCTCTTGGTTCCTGCCTTTGGATCAGCACAGCTCTGGTCATTGCGGCCATCAGGGGAGTGAACCAGCGAATGGAAGAGCTCTGTCTGTCTCTCTCTCTCTCTGTAACTCTATCTTTCAAATAAATAAAGTAAATCTTTAAAAATAAATAAATAAGTAAAAATAAAGTGAGCCAGAGCCCTACATCACGACTGCGGCTCGTCTTCAGCCATCTCTCACCTTACTGGACCAGGACCGCGGGCCCTATTTGCACTGGTGTTTCTCTGATACCCATGTGTGAGGATTTATGCACATTTCAGTTACAATACATAGCTTTTTAAACAGGTCAGACATTGGGCACAGTTGTTAAAGACTCCACTTGAGACGCCCACATGCCATCTTGGGAGTGCCGGGTTCAATTCCCACCTGAGCTTCTCATTCCAGTTCCTGCTAACGAGCATCCTGGAAGACCGCAGGCGATGGCTCAGGTAGTTGGGTCCCAGCCAGCAAGGTGAGAGCTGGACTAAGTTTCAGAGTCCAGACTTGGGCTTGGCCCATCCTAGCAGTTGAGGGTATTTGGGGAGTGACCCAGACAGATCTCTCTGTCTGTCTTTGTTTCTCTCTCCCTGACTTTCAAACAAATGAAAATAAGTCATTCATTAAGTAAAATAAAACTAACACAAAAATTAAAAACACAAACTTCCCATTTCTAAAAGATAAGTACAAAAGATGAAAGGTAAATAACGAGTCGGCGCTATGGCACTGCAGGTAAAGCCACCGCCTGCAGTGCTGGCACCCACATAGGCGCCAGTTCAAGTCCCGGCTGCTCCACTTCCGATCCAGCTCTCTGCTATGGCCTGGGAAAGCAGCAGAAAATGGCCCAGATCCTTGGGCCCCTGCACCCACGTGGGAGACTGGGAAGAAGCTCCTGGCTTGGGTCTGGCCCAGCTTTGACTGTCACAGACAATTGGGGAGTGAACAAGCAGATGGAAGATTTCTCTGTAACTCTGCCTTTCAAATAAATAAATAGATCTTAAAAAAAAAAAAAGATAAGTAGTGTCTCCACTATATGTTTAAATATGAGTGTAGGGGCCAGCGCTGTGGCACAGCAGGTAAAGATGCGACCTGCAATGCTGGCATCCTATATGGGCGCTGGTTCGTGTCGTGTGCTCTACTTCCAATCCAGCTCCCTGCTAGTGGCATGGGAAGAATAGCAATGATGGATGAAGTGCTTGGACCCCTGCCACCCATGGAGATCTGGATGAGGCTCCTCTCCTGGCTCCTGACTTTGGCCTGGCCCAGAGTCAGCTGTTGCAGCCATTTGGGGAGTGAATCAGCAGATGGAAGATCTCTCTGTTTCCCCCTCTCTATATATCTCTCTGACTTTCAAGTAATAAATAAATCTAAAAACTTTAGAGTGAAAGCTTACTTAAACACTAAAGGACTGACTCAAGACATTAAAGATCAGAAAGTTAATTGGCTCCTTAATTTAAAAGGTGCTACAGGGGCCAGCACTGTGGCAGAGGGAGCTGAGCTGCCTCCTGGGATGCTGGCATCCCATACAGAAGTGTTAGTCCTGAGTCCCAGCTAAACCACTTCTGATCCAGCTCCCTGCTGATGACCTGGGAAACCAGCGAAAGATGGTCCCACTGCATGGGCCCCTGCAACCATGTGGGAGACCCAGAAGCAGCTCCTGGCTCCTGGATTCTGGCTTCTGATCGGCCCAGCTCTAGCTGTTATGGACATTTGGGGAGTGAACCAGCAGATGGAAGACCCCTTTCTGTCTCTCCCTCTCTGTCTGTAACACTGCCTTTCAAATGAAAAAAAATAGGAACACTTAAAGTGACAGGGTCACCGCTGTGGTGCAGCAGGTAAAGCCACTGCCTGCAATGCTGGCAGCTCTCTCTGTCACCTCCTCTCTCTGTGTAACTCTGACTTCCAAATAAATAAATAAATCTTAAAAAAAAAAAACCACTTAAAGTATGTGTGACATAATACAGAGTTTCAAAGTCCACAGCAGTTTAACAAAGCAGCCAGAGAGGGTTTCAGACCAGCCCAAGCAGAGAGCTGGGCCCTTAGACAACATTTTTACAAAGATGGAAACAAACTCTGTGCGATGATGCAACTGCCTGCAATTAGGAACGTCTGTGCAGCTCGGTCTGAGTGAGGATTTAGTTTATGTTCCTACAACTTACAGACACAAATAAGCCGCCCAAAGTTCCTCCGCTGCAGACGTTTGTTTTTTAAATGTAAGGCTGAATAACGTGAGCTATTTTGCAAATTTACACAAAATTCTATAAAATTCCTATGACTTTGTAACTCCAGTGTACAACACTGGCTTACAGACGGATCTTCAACGGGACTGAAATGACCAGCCCTAGCTAGTACCTCCCAGCGGTCAATTACACTCACGTGTAAAAGGGAGCAGAGTGCTCAATACAGCGTCGGGAGACTTTAGACTCAGAGAGACCTTAGCAATCTAGTTCAGCTTCCTCGTTTTACCACTGAGGAAACAGGTTTTAGGAGTGAAATCACTTGGCAGGGTCACAGTCACCTAAGAGTCTGGGACTTGGCCGGCGCCGTGGCTCAACAGGCTAATCCTCCGCCTTGCGGCGCCGGCACACCGGGTTCTAGTCCCGGTCGGGGCGCCGGACTCTGTCCCGGTTGCTCCTCTTCCAGGCCAGCTCTCTGCTGTGGCCCGGGAGTGCAGTGGAGGATGGCCCAAGTGCTTGGGCCCTGCACCCCATGGGAGACCAGGAAAAAGCACCTAGCACCTAGCACCTGGCTCCTGCCATCGGATGAGCGCGCCGTCCATGGCAGCCATTGGAAGGTGAACCAACGGCAAAGGAAGACCTTTCTCTCTGTCTCTCTCTCTCACTGTCCACTCTGCCTGTCAAAAAAAAAATTAAAATTAAAAAAAAAAAAAAAGAGTCTGGGACTTAAAACCAGATCAGAGACTCCCGACCCTAAACTTTGCTGCTGAACACAAGGTGCACAGCTGTGAGACATGTCTGTCAAGCAGGTGCCGGTCTCCCCGGGGAGAAGAGGGAGCGCACTGCTGCTTGTCCTTTAACAGTCAGGCACGCCATGCTGAAAGCAACCGCCCACCAACTGTTCGTTCTGAACACGAAAAGGGCACAAAGAAAGCCCACAGAGAAACCAAGAACTTCCTAATGGGCTTTTTTTTTTTCTTTATGAAAGCTTTCTTGTTTTTGCTTTGCCAGTGAGCAAATGGGCTGCTGTAGACCCTCAGATCCAACGGAGAAGACCACCACCCTTCTCCCTTCACAATACTGCGAAGCACCTGGCTATTTCAAGAATTTTTGCTCACCAGCCCGTCAGACTGTTTCCGTGCAACCCCCACTAGATGGTGTAAGTGGAAACTAGGAATTGGCTTCATTTCAATTTTAAAATGCAGCTTCAGGAGCTGGCACTGTGGCACAGCAGGTGAAGCCACCGTCTGCAGCACTGGCATCGAAACGGGCACTGGTTCGAGTCCTGGCTGCTCCACTTCTGATCCAGATCTCTGCTAATGCACCTGGGAAAATAGTGGAGGATGGCCTGTGTATATCTACACCTATGTAAGAAACCTGGATGAAGCTCCTGGCTCCTGGGTTCAGCCTGGCCCAACCCTGGTCATTGCAGCCATTTGGAGAGTGGCCCAGCAGATGGAAGAAATCTCTCAATCTCTCTCAATCTCTCTCTCTCTCTCTCTCTCTCTCTCTCTCTTTCTGCCTCTCCTCTGTAACTCTGCCTTTCAAATACACAATTAAATCTTTTTTAAAAATGCAGCTTCAATGTTGGTTATTTTTCACCTGTGCAGGAAACCTGCTACACAGAAACACAGGAAACAGTATCAGACCTTACGAAGAAAAACCCCACCTTTAATTAAATCGTGGGAAATAAAACGATACACACACAGAGAAAGGCCTAAAACTTGGCCATGCAGACGTCTGACAGCAGGAGCACGAGTTGCTCTTCCATGCGAATACTGAACTCCTCACGAATCACAGGTTCTTCACGGACAACTGTTCATTAAGAATGTGTCCTTCAGTAATGACATTCCTACTCAAACCAACTTCCAAAACATGACAGGGAGAGAGTTTTAATTTCCAACATTGGTAAAAGTGTTTTTCTCCTTTTTTTTGGACAGGCAGAGTTAGACAGTGAGAGAGAGAGACAGAAAGGTCTTCCTTCTGTTGGTTCACCCCCCAAATGGCCGCTACAGCCGGCGTGCTACACTGATCCGAAGCCAGGAGCCAGGTGCCTCCTCCTGGTCTCCTATGCGGGTGCAGGGCCCAAGGACCTGGGCCATCCTCCACTGCCTTCCTGGGCCACAGCAGAGAGCTGAACTGGAAGAGGAACAACTGAGACAGAATCCGACGCCCCAACCGGGACTAGAACCCGGAGTGCTGGCGCCGCAGGTGGAGGATTAGCCTAGTAAGCTGTGGCGCAGGCCCTCCATTCTTAAACAACAGAAAAAAAATGCAAGGTTGAAACCTAGCTTCCTTTAGTACTAGGTGAGGAAGACTCAGACTACTGGGAAATAAGAAAAAAAAAAAAAAAGAGTTCCAACATTTACTATGTTTAGCATACATTAATTCACATAATCTTTACAACCCCCACCTGAACCAACTATCACCCCCACTTTACAGAGGAGGAAATGGAACTCCAAAAGTTGACTAATTTGTACAAAATCTCCCATAAAGTGCCAGAGCTGGGATATGCTGCCAAGCAAAGCACTAAATTCCTGATCTTTTCAAAAGTATTTATTTTTTTTTACCTTTTTTTTTTTTAAGGCAAAGCAGACAGATTTTCCATCTGGTGGTTCACTCCCGAAATAGCTGCAACAGCTGGTTCTGGGCCAGGCCAGAGCTAGGAGCTCCCATGTGGGAGGCAGGGATTCGTGGACTTGAACCACGGCCTGCTGCCTCCCAGGGTGCACATCAGCAAGAAGTCCGATCAGAAGCAGAGTGAGAACTCGAATCCAGCACTTTGATATGGGATGCAGGTGTCCAAGTGGCGTATTAACTGCTGCACCCTAATGCCCACCTCTGAGCTAAGGCTCCTACTCTGTCTTCCCTCAATAGCTCTGGGTTCCTCAAGAGCAGGGTGGTGCCTGTTTTTCTCTACTTTGTATCCCCGACATCTTAGGATAGTGTCTCCCTACTGGAGGTGCTCAACAAGTATCTGATAAATATAGAATTAAAAGACAACTGGGGCCGGCGCTGTGGCATAGCGGGTAGAGCCACCGTCTACAGTGCCAGCATCCCATTTGGTCACCAGCTCTGGCCGTTACAGCCAATTGGGGAGTGAACCATCGGATACAAGACCTCCCTCTCTCTCTCTCTAACTCAAATAAATAAATAAATCTTAAAAAAAAAAAAAAAAAACACAGCTCACACACACTCACTAGGATGACTACAATAAACAAGACAGACAATATCAGATAACAGTAAGTGTTGGTGAGGATTTGGACAAACTGGAGCCGCATTCAGGAGCCACAGGAGCTATTCAGATTCTGGCCCCATCACGTCGCTGTTTTTATCCATACTTACTCTACCTATGGCAGCTGTTTCACCCCGTGGGAAAGACAGCTGTCTTCAAAGCACTCAACAAATGCTTGACAGAGGGCACTCCTGGTGATTTCTCCCACCCCACGGGATGCTGTCCACTGCAATCCAAAAAGCTTGACTACAAATTTAACCGTGCATAAAATAAACACGAGGGGGCCAGCACTGTGGTGCAGCACGTTAAGCGGCTGCCTGCAACACCAGAATCCACTTCCAGTTCAGCTCCCTGCTGATACACCTGAGAGCAGTGGAAGATGGACTGAGTGTTTGGGCCTCTGTCACCCATGTGGAGGCCTGGAAGAAGCTCCTGCCTTCAGCCTGAACCAGCCCAGGTTGTTGCAACCACTTGGGAAGTGAAAGAGTGGATGGAAGATTGATTTCTCTCTTGTTCTTTGTCATTCTGACTTCCAAGTAAATAAATATTTTTTTAAAATAAGATAAAACAAATAAGGGCCATAGTAAAACTACTTTATAAGGGAAAAAAGAGGGGCCGGGCCGGCGCCGTGGCTCAACAGGCTAATCCTCCGCCTTGCGGCGCCAGCACACCGGGTTCTAGTCCCGGTCGGGGCGCCGGATTCTGTCCCGGTTGCTCCTCTTCCAGGCCAGCTCTCTGCTGTGGCCAGGGAGTGCAGTGGAGGATGGCCCAGGTCCTTGGGCCCTGCACCCGCATAGGAGACCAGGAGAAGCACCTGGCACCTGGCTCCTGCCATTGGATGAGCACGGTGCGCTGGTCACAGCGTGCCGGCCGCGGTGGCCATTGGAGGGTGAACCAACGGCAAAGGAAGACCTTTCTCTCTGTCTCTCTCACTGTCCACTCTGCCTGTCAAAAAATAAAAATAAATAAATAAATAAATAAGAGGGGCTGGTGCATTGGTGTAGCAGGTAAAGCTGCCACCTGTGGTGCCGGCATCCCATATGGGCGCCAGTTCGAGTCCCAGCTGCTCCAATCCAGTTCTCTGCTATGACAGAGGAAAAGCAGTAGAAGATAGCCCAAGTCCTTGGGCCCCTGCACCCATGTGGCAGACCTGGAAGAAACTACTGGCTCCTGGCTTCAGATCAGCGCAGCTCTGGCCACTGTGGCCAACTGGAGCGAACCAGCAGATGGAAGACCCCTTTCTCCCTCCCTCCCTGTCTCTCTCTCTGCCTCTCCTCCTCTCTGTGTGTAACTCTTTCAAGTAAATAAATAAATCTTTTAAAAATAAATAAAGGGAAAAAACAAGACAACCTCACAGAAACTTCACTGGAAAACTTTTTTAAAAAAGATCTATTTATTTATTTGAAAGAGTTACATAGAGAGAGAAGGAGAGACAGAGAAAGAGAGAGAGGTCTTCCAACTGCTGGTTCACTCCCCAATTGGCTGCAATACCCAGAGCTGTGCTGATCCGAAGCCAGGAACCAGGAGCTTC
>CM027396.1:21204087-21245089 GCA_015711505.1 Sylvilagus bachmani
GGGAAAAAACAAGACAACCTCACAGAAACTTCACTGGAAAACTTTTTTAAAAAAGATCTATTTATTTATTTGAAAGAGTTACATAGAGAGAGAAGGAGAGACAGAGAAAGAGAGAGAGGTCTTCCAACTGCTGGTTCACTCCCCAATTGGCTGCAATACCCAGAGCTGTGCTGATCCGAAGCCAGGAACCAGGAGCTTCCTCAGGTTCTTCCCACATGGGTGCAGGGGCCCAAAGGCTTGGGCCATCTTCCACCGCTTTTCCAGGCCATAGCAGAGAGCTGGATCGGAAGTGGAGCAGCCAGGACTCGAACTGGCGCCCATATGGGATGCCAGCACTGCACATGTCAGCTTTACCCACGGTGCCACAGCGCCAGCCCCTGGGAAACATTTTCTAAAATCTAAGCTTGGGTGGGTATTAAAGATGCCACTTGGGACGTCTGCATCTTACTTAGGAATGCCCGAGTCCTGGCTCCCCTGAGGACTGAAGCTTCCTGCTAATGTGCACCTTGGGAGAAAAAAAGTGAGGGTTCGAGCTCTTGAGTCCCTACCACCCATGCGAGACTCTGAACTGAATTCCTCGATCCCAGCTCCAGCCCAGCCCAGCCCTGAATGCTGTGGGCATTAGGGGAATGAACCAGAAGATGGACAATCTTTCTCTCTGCCTTTAAAATGAAAAAAAAAAAAAAAATTCTTTCACTGGATTCTACACTAGATTCTCAATGTAGCAACCTAAACAAAGTACACGAGCCTGACAACAGAAACCGGTGACACAGTTTCATCGGACAAAGACACACACCTCTGTCTAACTGCCCAAATTCTTGCACACAAGAGTTTTCATGATAAAAGTTTTCTTTCATTAGGCTTTAAAAATTACTCAGCCTAGGCCGGCGGCTCACTAGGCTAATCCTCCGCCTTGCGGCGCCGGCACACCAGGTTCTAGTCCCGGTCGGGGCGCCGGATTCTGTCCCGGTTGCCCCTCTTCCAGGCCAGCTCTCTGCTGTGGCCTGGAAGTGCAGTGGAGGATGGCCCAAGTGCTTGGGCCCTGCACCCCATGGGAGACCAGGAGAAGCACCTGGCTCCTGCCATCGGATGAGCGCGGTGTGCCAGCCGCAGCGCACCAGCCATGGTGGCCATTGGAGGGTGAACCAACGGCAAAGGAAGACCTTTCTCTCTGTCTCTCTCTCTCACTGTCCACTCTGCCTGTCAAAAAAAAAAAAAAATTACCCAGCCTATAAAGTTTATTTACTCTATAGTCTGGAAAGGAAAAGTCTAAACAGGTTCCTTCCTGCCTTGGGTATTAGAACATAACATCTCCACTAAGAAATCAGCGTGTGGGTTAAATCAGAGAGCAAGCAGGAGGTCAAAAGACTTCATTGTAAGATTTTCAGGGGCTGGCACTGTGGCGTCGTAGGCTAAGCCTTGGCCGGCAGTGCCAGCATCCCATATGCGTGCCAGTTTGTATCCTGGCCACACCTCTTCCAATCCAGCTCTCTGCTATAGCCTCGGAAAGTAGTAGAAGATGGTCCAAGTGCTGGGGGCCCTGTACCCACATAGGAGATGTGGAAGAAGCTCCTGGCTCCTGGTTTCAGATTGGATCAGCTCTGGCTGTTGCGACCATTTGGGGAGTAAACCAGTGGGTTGAAGACCTTTCTGTCTCTCCCTCTCTGTCTGTAACTCTACCTTCAAACAAATAAATAAAATATTAAAAAAAAAAAGCTATTTTAGGGGCCAGTGCTATGGTGTAGCAGGTTGGTGCCCCTGCCTGCAGCACCAGCATCTCATATGGGCACCAGGTTCAAGTCCCGGCTGCTCCACTTCCGATCCAGCTCTCTGCTATGGCCTGGGAAGCAGTGGAAGACGGCCCAAGTGCTTGGGCCCCTGTACCCGAGTGGGAGACCTGGAGGAAGCTCCTGGCTTCTGGCTTCGGATTCACTCAGCTCTGGCCACTGCAGCCATTGGGGAGTGAGCCAGCGGATGGAAGATCTCTCTGTTTCTCCCTCTCTAACTCTTTCAAATAAATAAAATAAATATAAAAAAAAAATTTTAACAGGGTGGGTTTTTAGTCCAGCCATTGAGACACGGGTTAAGATGTCTGCATCACTTATTGGAGTGTCTGGGCTCAATGCCTGGCTCTGGCTCCTGACTCTAGGTCCCTGCTAATGCAGACCCTGGGAGGCAGTGGCGATGGTACAACTAATTGGGTCTCTGCCACCCACATGGGAGACCTAGACTGAGTTCACAGATCCTGGCTCTGAAGAGTCAATCAACAGATGGAAGTCTCTGCCTCTCTCTGACTCACAAACACATTAATTTTAAAAATCATTCACAGGGCCAGGGTTGTGACACAGTGGATTCAGCTACCACCTGCAACGCCAGCAGCTCATACAGGCACCTGGCTGCTCCACTTCTGATCCAGCATTCTTGCTAATGTGCCTGGGAAGGCAGCAGAAGATGGCCCAAGTACTTGGGACTCTGCCACCCATATGGGAGACCCAGATGGAGTCCCTGGCTCCTGACTTTGGATTGTCCCAGCTCTGGCTGTTGTAGCCATTTGGGGAGTGAGCCAGTGGACAGAAGACCTTTCTCTCTATCTCTCCCTCTCATGTCTGTTAACTTTACCTCTCAAATAAATACAAAATCTTTAAAAAAATTCACTTTAAAAACTATGTATTTTTCAGGAAAACGTCCCTATTATTGCTTCTCTTTCCTGGAAACAAAGAGGAAAAGGCCACTGCTTGAGCAAAAGAAGGCGTCTGCATAATAGGACAGGGACCTCATTAAAGCCACCTTCGCTTCCGACAGCAAACCCGAATTTCAGACGATTTGCACATCCTGAACATCTGGGTCTTCAGGCCCTTAATTTGAGAAGATATTATAAATCAAGAACTCAGCAATTTAAGTGTAAAAAAATAGGCAGAAGTTAATCTGGGAACTGATCCAAGCTATACTTAGACATAAGTAAGCAAAGCAGAATACAAAAACCAAACTACTTAATTCATGTTGGTAGCAGATGAGAACTTATGCTTATGTAAAACACCAGGGAGGCAAATGCCTCCCTGTGGCCTCGGTGGGACCCCCGAGAAGAGGTGGACGGAGATGCTGGAGAGGGTCCCCAACAGGAATTCTGGGACACGACTATTTCCTCTTCCCAAAGATACGCAAAGAATAGTTTTAAGATGTTGTTGGCAATAAACAGACAATTAGAACACAGACCCACCCATTGAGTTAGTGCAAATGGAATCCATCCTTCTGGGAGTGCCAGATGGAGACTTAAAAAAAAAAAGCTCTTTTACTAACTGTAGCCAAGATTCCTTGGTACTTGGTGCCAGAGCCAGGATATTAACCCAGATGTCCTAGCCAAATTCAAGGTTGGTTAAGTGCAGTTTGCCAAGCTACAGAGGGGAAAAAAGGCTTCCTACTGTTCCCCTCATTGAAATCTGAAGAGGTCACTCTCCCTTGAAATTCTTGCACACTGCCATCAGCCAACCTGCTTTCTCTTTGAAGGGCTGATGTGGGGCTGATGTGAAACGTATGGATTCTTGGAGTTCCACCTCTGTGGGAAACACACTATGTGCATTAAACGCATATAAGAAACCCACAGTAGGCTGACGCCGTGGCTCAGTAGGCTAATCCTCCGCCTGTGGCACCGGCACCCCAGGTTCTAGTCCCAGTCGGGGCGCCGGATTCTGTCCCTGTTGCTCTTCTTCCTGTCCAGCTCTCTGCTGCGGCCCGGGAAGGCAGTGGAGGATAGCCCAAGTGCTTGGGCCCTGCACCCGCATGGGAGACCAGGAGGAAGCACCTGGCTCTGGCTTCGGATCAGCGCAGCGCGCTGGCCGCAGCAGCCACTTGGGAGATGAACCAACAGAAGGAAGACCTTTCTCTCTGTCCCTCTCTCTCTCACTGTCTAACTCTGCCTATCAAAAAAGAAAGAAAGAAACCCACAGTAGTTTAAAGCCTCCCTAAACAGTTTATCTAAGAAATTCACATCCAGGGCAATACTGACACTGCTTTCCAATTAAGACTGGAAAGACAATATAAATGTTTATATTGAACATAAATTTGAAACTTAAAAGGCAAAAAAGGGAGTTGGGATGGGCGTTTGGTGCACAGCTACAAGCCATACCCGTGTGCCTGGGTTCCCGTCCAAGCCCTTTCCCAGTCCCGGCTCCCTGCCAGTGCACACTCTGGGAGGCAGCAGCTGTTGGTTCAAGTGCTCGGGTCTTTGCCAGCCAGGTGGGAGACCCGGGTTGAGTTCCAGGCTCCTGGCTTCAGCCTGTGCAGCCCGGACTGCTGCAGCCATTTGGGAATTGAACCAGGGAATGGGAGATCTTTCTCTATCTCTCTGCCTTTCAAATAAAATGAAAATTTAAAAAAAAATTTTTTTTTTGTTTTGTAAGAAGAGAGCTGTGCTGCCAGGAGCACAATTCCAGAAAAAAAAAAAAAAAACATATATACACGCAAACACCAGGTGCAAGGCCTGCCAGGAAAGAATACACTCGGCGGCACCTATGACTCAAGGCTTCACTGCCAAGGTAGCCTGCGCGTTGCTTAAACTAACATAAACCAGGGTTCAATCCTAACGCTGCGTTCACCAGCCGTGTGGCCTATCATTCACTTTACCTTCATCAAAACTAACCACATGACATAAACTATCACCTATCTTTTAGGATCTCTGAATACTTTAACAAAGACCTATCCAAGGACGACAACTCAGGAGCCATGAACCACCTGCCTGCTCCCAGGCACGCTGCTCCCTCTAAATACTTTAACAAAGACCTATCCAAGGACAACTCAGAAGCTCCCAGGCACGCTGCTCCCTCTGGGCTCCACAGCCCCTCACAGGCTGCAGCTCTCAGCTCTAAAGCCACGTCCTCCGCCACGTCTCCTCCGCCACCTCCCCAACACTCCCATTACCCTCACCTTTATTCCCAGAGCTTCAGGTCCGCCAGCCACGTGTCACTTTGTGTTCAGACCTGAAGGGGAGTTCCAGAACAGGGTTTTCCCGCCTGTCTTAATCAGGGCTGTATCAGCAGCATCTGGAACTGCACCTGACACACACTGGATGCTCCCTAAGTACCTGCTGCATGAGTAACAAACGAGCCTAATTACAGCCCACAGGTAGGCACACCACAGCTCCAGAAACTGCCCTGGGGGAGAAAAGGGGGAAACCAGAAGCCACGACTAATACTGCCCTCGACCTGCCACCTCATTTGCGCAGGGGAGGAAGAAATAAGTTGATTATTTGAATAGTGGAAAATTCAGTGAGGTGAAAAGCCTCACTTTAGTTAACACAAGATAGACGAAGCTTTCTTCTAAGGTTAACAAATATTAAATCACCCTCCTGTGACTTTACAATCCTTCCTTCTGCTTTTTCCTTTAGATTTGACTGAGAAAATCAGTCTCAGGGCTGGCGCTCTGGTGTATCGAGTAAAGCCGCCACCTGCAACGCTGGCATCCCATACTGGCACCAGCTGGAGTCCCGGCTGTTCCACTTCTGATCCAGCTCCCTGCTGATGTGCCTGGAAAAGCAGCAGAGGTGGCCCCTGCACCCACCCACGTGGGAGACCTGGAAGAAGCGCCTGGCTCAGGCTTGGCCCAGCTGTAGCCATTGTGCCCATCTGGGGAGTGAACCAGCAAACTCTCCATAACTCTACCTTTCAAATAAGTAAAATCTTAAAAAAATCAAAATTTATACTTCATGGTTTCAATTAATTAAACACTGACTGAGCATATGGAATTCTGTAGAATTCTACAGAGGATACCAAAACTGGAAAGCGAGGTCTCTGCCCTAGACAGACATGCACACACATACATATGCTAATATATGCATATATATTAACATGTATTTAGGAAGATCAAGAAATCTAGCTGTGAATACTAATGAAGAACACCAAATGGCCAATATTCAAAGCTGCCTCTCTTTGTAAGACAAATCCAGCTCTTAAGATACTGAGTTTTCAATCACATCATCAGACAGTGACAACCACTACTGAATTAGTTCACATGCATTATGGATCATATAGAATGTAATGGACTCAATGTTAGACACCAGGTGGAAAAACTAAAAAAAAATTAAAAACTGCACCAAATTCTAAATCCTTGAAGGACAGAAACCAGGTTTCCCTAAGTTGTGCCTTAGCACAGGCTGGAGCGCAATTACTCCTGAAAATCTTCATTTTCAGACAAAATATTCATGCAGGGTCTCACCGAGTTTGCCCCCTCTCCTTTGAACTAGGCCTAGTAGGAAGCCAAAGATGGACTTCACCACTTTCTACGAACCTCCAAAACTGGGCACGCCGTGGCATTTAGCCTAGTGGTTAAGACTCGCATCCCACTTCAGAGTACCTGGGTTTATTCTCAGCTTCCTGATGCGGACCTTGGGAGGCAGCGGGGTGGCAGGGACTGGGTACCTGCCATCCACCTGAGAGACCTGGATTGACTCTGGGCTCCCCGCTTCAAAGCGCCCAGCCTCAGCCGCTGCAGGCATCTGGGAAGTGAACCAGTGGGTGCAGCTCTTTCTCTCAAATAATTTGGGGTGGGGAGGGGGTCTCACAAGCCCCTGGCCAAGGAGTCACCCATTTCCTTTGCCTCACTCAAGTCTGCCGTTGCTCCTTGCCAGAGTCACTGTACTAAGCACGCAGACTCAGAAGACCTGAGTTCAAATTCCAGTCCCACCGTTTATGGGTTCCTTGTCACTCGCCTGACCCGTCTGTGCCCCCTCCATAAATGGGGACAATAATAACACCCTCATTGGGTTAGCCGGATGAAATGACATAGACACACACCTGCCTGAGCCCCACAGCCCTCCATAAATACTGCTATTATTTACAGAGGGGGAAAAAAAAAAAAAACACGCCTCGGATTCTTGCCACAGCGTTAAACCCACAAGTCACAGCGCCGCTCGCCGGGGTGGAGAACGCCATCGCTAACCGCAGGCACCCGACCCGGCCTCAGCAGCGACCCGAACTCACCGGGCTGCCCCGGCCACGCTGCCGGCCCTGAGAGAGGAAGGAGGCCAGGCTGCTGAATCACACCCGGGCTCGACGCACGCCGCCTCCAGCGCAGCCGCGCGCGCCGGGGTGGCCCGAACCAGGTACCTAACCCGGTTACCGGCTCAACGCGCCATTTCTCCCAGCCCAGGAGGAGCGGGGCGCTCGGCGCCCGCCAGGTGCCAGAGCCGCACGACGGGCCGAAGCGGCGCGCAGGTTCCGGCGGCCCGGACCCGTCCCACTCCGGCTTCTGCCCCGGGACGAGCCACCTGCCGCGAGGGCCCGGCCCCGGCCCCGGGCTCGGCTCACCGGGCGGCGGCGTCAGTGCAGAAGCCCCGGAGCTCCGGCCGCGTCCCCCCGTCCACCCGCTCCGAGAATCGCAGCCCCGCTCGGCACGGAAACAAAAGCCGGGCCGGCCGGGCAGGGCGCGCCGGGGCAGCCGGGGAGGCCGGGCAGGGCGCGCCGGGGCAGCCGGCGAGGCCGGGCAGGGCGCGCCGGGGCAGCCGGGGAGGCCGGGCAGGGCGCGCCGGGGCAGCCGGGGAGGCCCGGCCGGCGCGTCTCCGGGCCGGCGCGCGAGCACCGGGCGCCCAGGGCCCGGCGCGGCTCAGGGGACGCGCGGCGGCGCCCGGGGCAACAGGTCCCGGCCGGCCCGGGCCTCCCCGGCGGTCCACCCGCAAAGGCCGAGGGCAGGGGAGAGGGCGCCGGGGGCCGGGAGTCCGCGCTCCATCTTGAGGCCGGCGGAGGAAGGGAAGGCCCGGCGCCGCGCTGACAGGGCGGGCCGCTCTCCCGGCTCCGGAGGCGGCGCCCAGGGCCCCGCGGCCTCCGGGGCCGGCCGCCGCGGGCGTCCAGGTCCCCCCAGGGGCGGCCCCCGGCGCGCCGGGGCTCGGCGCCCCCGACCCGGCCCGGACGCCGGGCCCCCGGCCGGCGACGCGAGCGGGCCGGGCGGCGCGGGAGCCGGGCAGGGGAGGACGGGGATGGGAAGGGGAGAGGGCCCGCGCGCGCCCCGCTCACCGCCTCGGACGCCGCCGGCCGCCGCCACCTGCCCCGCTGCAGCCGCCGCCGCCCGCCTCCCGCCTCGCCGGCTCGGGGCGGGGGAGAGCGTGACGCGCAGCCACCGCCGCCGCCGCGGGGCCGGGCGGACGCGCGCCGCCGGCTGCAGACGCCGCGCGGCTCCTCCTCCCCGCGCCCGGCCCGGCGCCCCGGCCCCACCGGCCCGCGCCCCCCGCCGCCGCCTCTTTTGTCTGCGGCCCCCGAGAGAGGGGGCCCCGGGACCCCGGCTGCCGCCCGCCGCCCTCACGTCCTCGCGAGCCCCGGCGTGCCGAGCAAGGTGCGTGGGGAGCCCCGAGGGGCCTGCGCCGGGGGTGGCTCATCATTTGGGTTTGTGCCGAGTTTTCTGCCAAGTGTTCCCAGAATCTGCAAGTCACCCCTGCTAGCGCCCTTCGGTCTAGACCATTGGTTTGAGCCGCCCTTCCCGCCGGACTCGGGCGAGAAAGCCTTTGAAATCGGCTGGAAGGAGCTGCAGCTTAGGTCTGGTGGAGAACCACCCCAGCTCTCCCATTCCCTTCGGGAAAGATCCAGGGTTAAAAATCCCCTGAAACAAGCCCACCGCTGGCTCCCTTCCTTGGAAAAAAAAAAAAGTCTTTTGTACGCCCCGGTGGCTTGGCCGAAAGCCCTGTTTCCTGCCCGTCCCCACTCCTCCCCCCAGGGATCTCCTTTAAAAGCTTTTGAAAGGGGTTGGAGAGACACGGCCACAGCCTGCTTGCGGGTGCGGTAGCAGAGGGCGGCCAGCGTGTCACTCCCACGGACCATGGCAACCCCAGAAGCCCCGCAGCCCCGGACAATTTGCAGCTGTCAGGAAAACCCGGGATTCTGCAGCGACTCAGGGGTGTATCAGGGCTCCCCACCCCGGCTTCCTCCTCCTCCCCGGAAGAGAATAATCGGGAGGATGACCCCCTTTGCTGACCTTTATTCAAAGCACCGTGCTGGCCTGGACCTGCAGGCACGCGCACAGCCGGGGAAGGAACTGGTTGGAAAAGCACCTTGCTCTGAACAAAGTGAATTCGTCTACGGTCCCTCCCTTCCATTCATGTCTTAAATCGCAAAAAGAAATCCACTACCCAGCTCCACTCACCCCAGTTTATAAGCTGCAAGGTCAGGTGGTGGCGGCACCCCAGAAATCCAGGGTCGTCATTCCTCGCCCTCTCACCTGAACACTCAGCCTATGGAATCACAGGGGCTATAGCCAGGGGCAGAGACCCAGCCACCATGGGGTGCAGCGGTAAACACTTCTGGTGTTTCTCCTTTACCCATTTTGTTATGTCTGTCCTTATGAAAAATGTGTTTTGCTCATCATGAATTTTTAGCATTAATTTTTATTTTTCAGAGATATTGTGGGGCTGGTGCTGTGGTGTAGGAATGCAGTGCCAGCATCCCATATGGGCGCTGGTTCAAGTCCCAGTTGCTCCACTTCCAATCCAGCTCCCTGCTGATGGCCTGGGAGAGCAGTAAAAGATGGCCCAATTGCTTGGGCCCCTGCACCCGTGTGGGAGACTCAGAAGAAGCTCCTGGCTCCTGGCTTTAGATCAGCTCCGCTACGGCTGTTGCAGCCACTGGGGGAGTGAACCAGCGGACGGAAGATATCTACCCGCTCCCAAGTCTGTAACTCTACCTCTCAAATAAATAAATAAATAATGTGGGAGTTCAAGTCTTACCCCCACTTCTGATCCAGCTCCCAGCCCCTGCATACTTGGGTCCTTGAAACCATGGTGGAAGATCTGGATTGAGTTCCATTATTCCTGGCTTCTGCCTGGCCCAGCCCTGGCTGTTACTGGCATTTGGGAAGTTAATCAGTGGATAGAAGATTTCTCTCTCATTTTGCCTTTCAAATAAATGAAAATTAACATAATTTTAATATGTACATGTATCACATCACAATATTATTTACCCTGACTTCCAAGTTTTTAAGGCCCCATTCAGTGTTGTGACCAAGGCCCAGTTCCAGTCTACTACCAGGGTCTCATAGCAGTGAGGCCAGAGTTAGTGAAGTAGGCTGGCACACAGGCTAAAATTGATTAGGTTTGTGAACTGGAAGACCACGCCTTCGCCACGCCCCTGTGTGGCCTCATTCCCCTACCTGGCCACACCTGGGTGCCCACCAGCCAATCAGGTTAATTAACCACTCCCCTTTGGAAGTGGGTTAAAAGCCGGGATCCCCTTTCTCTTCTTCCCTGCCTCTTGCCAGAAGGGGGCTTACTGTAGTTCAGGCATGTGCTCCAGGCTTCCTGGCCTACATGCTCACCCATGTAGCTGGTTCTTTTTTTTTTTTACATTTTGTGATGTTTTTATTGGGGCAAGGACACAGGGCGGGAAAGGGGACCCCTCGCAGGTGCAGGGAATGTCCGTGGTCAGTCTTCCTGGGATGCTTTATGGAGCTTTTTCTTCTTCTTGGCGCTGCTTGTGCTGGTGGTGGCCTCCTCAGGGCCGCTGCTCCCTTCCTCCTTGGCGGAGAATTTCCTCTTTTTCTTGGGGACGTGGCTGGTTCTTGGTGCTCGATATGAACCCCTATTCACCTCTCTCTTAAATAAAGCTCTCACTCTCCTATGCATCTTTCTCACCAAATAAAAGCCTAAAATGGGCCAGCGCCGCGGCTCAATAGGCTAATCCTCCGCCTTGCGGCGCCAGCACCCTGGGTTCTAATCCTCTTCCGGGACAGCTCTCTGCTGTGGCCAGGGAGTGCAGTGGAGGAGGGCCCAAGTCCTTGGGCCTTGCACCCCATGGGAGACCAGGAGAAGCACCTGGCTCCTGCCTTTGGATCAGCGTGCATCAGCCGCAGCGGCCATTGGAGGGTGAACCAACGGCAAAGGAAGACCTTTCTCTCTGTCTCTCTCTCTCTCTCTCTCTCTCACTGTCCACTCTGCCTGTCAAAAATAAAAATAAATTTAAAAAAGGCTAAAATGTACCATGCTGCCTCGTTTATCTGTGCCGGTATTTAGAATTCTTCTCTAAATGTTAGGCAAGAACTCTCTTGGGCTTATTAATATTGGGGATTTAGTAATAAGCCTGTGGTGAAATCGTATGGCACCCCAAATTCCGGTAGCATATGTGGCACCCCAGATAGCACTTCGGGGGAACTCTAAAGGGCCACATTTAAGTGTACATTTTAGGAGGTCTTTCTCTGATTTCATAAGGACTAAAGAAGTTGCCCGAACCTACTTCAAAGTAAATGTTGACATTGCATTTTCAGATAAAGCCACTGTGATTTTTTTTTTTTTAGGTTTATTTATTTATTTGAAAGGCAGAGACAGAGAGAAGGGGGTCTTTAATTCCCTGGTTCACTTCCCAAAATGGCTGCAATGGCCAAGCGATCCGAAGCCAAGATCCTGGAGCTTCTTCTGGGTCTCATGTGGGTGCAGAGGCCCAAGCACTTGAGCCATCTTCTGCTGCTTTCCCAGGCGCATTCAAAGGGAGCTGGATCAGAAGTAGAGCAGCAGCACTCAGACTGGCATGCATATGGGATGTGGGCACTGCAGATGGTGGCTTTACCCGCTGTGCCACAGCACTGAGCCCTCGGTTGTGATTTTAAAATGCATGCCTTTTGTAAAAGTGTAAGAACAGCTCAACTGGCCAGGCTGGGAAGACTGAAGGGAAGTGGCCAAAGGAGAGAGCCAAGTGAGAAGTCGGAGAACACTTGTTTTGTTTTTTTGGTTTTTTTGCTTGTTTCTGGAACAAAAAATAAAAGTTTAGCTATAGCGTTAATGTATCTAGAAGGGAAAACTAAAAATAATGGTGAAACTCAGAAGAGAGGAGAGGTCCCTGTGCCTTAGCCATAGCAAAAAGTCAACAGATAATGTCTGCTCTTGATACATAAATAGCAACACGTTTTTGGAGATGTGGGAGTTGCCTTCAGAGGAACTAAAAGAAAAAATTAGTGGTTTCTGGGGAGCAGCGCAGGAATCGGGAGGGATGGGGCAGGTAAAGCTGTCACCTACAATGCCCGCATCCCATGTGGGCCTTGGTTGGAGTCCCGGGTGTTATGCTTCTAATCCAGCTCCTTGCTAATGCGTCTGAGAAAGAAGTAGAAGATGGCCCCAAGTACTTAGGTCTCTGCACCCACGTGAGAGACCTGGATGAATCGCCTCACTCCTGGCTTCAGTCTGGCCCAGACCTGACCATTGCAGCCATTTTGGGAGTGAACAGCGGATGGAAGATTCTCTCTCTCTCTCTCTCTCTCTCTCTCTCTCCCCCAATGCATGACGATGCCTTCACAGACTATTCTGGACCAAAAATTAATTTTGTCACTGAAACCAATTAAGACTGCCGTATCTCCCCTTTCTAGAAACCATGCTGATGGTGGGGTTTCATGGAATTTTTAAAAAAGCAAAATGATAAGAGAATGACAAACTCTTAAATGCATACAATCCCTTCTCAGAGAGAAATCATCTTGTGACAACAGAAGCTGTATTGTAGGCGCTCAGCTAACAAAGAACAGCGTCAGCAGGGTACCACATATCATGATGTAGACTGTATTGGATCCTTCTAAATAGACTAGTGCTTTGAGTATGTGCAGTTTCCCCATGCGGGGGTGGAACAAGAAACAAGATCACTTATAAAATTCTTGTCATAAACATTTTTAAGAGTCTGTGACTTTTATCCAAGGAAGCAAAACATTTGTGACATCAGGGAGTGATCGAATCTGACAACTATTTGTCGAATACATGAATAGCTGATTTTATCTTCAGCAACAACCAGACTCACTCAAGTGCATGTGCACACATGTTGGTCCACAATACTCAATAGGTGGGAATCACCCAGATGTCCCCCAGCTGATGAGTGAATTATGGTACATACATACCTCCAGTGGGGCATCACTCAGCCACTGGAAGGCAGGGTGGGGTGGGAGTTTGACATTGGCCCAACTTCCCATATCAAGTACTTGGGTCCCTGCCACCCATGTGTGAGACCTGGGTTGAGTTCCTGGCTCCTGACCCCACCCAGATTGTTGCAGAAATCTAGGGAAAGAATCAGTGGATGGAGACTCTTTCTGCTGGCCTTTCAAATAAATATTAATTAAAATTAATTTTTGAAGTAGCACCTTGACAGTAGGGACTCCATTTTGGAGCACTTGAGACTCCATTCTGGGAAAGCACAGACACACACACACACACACACACACACACCCCACCATGAGACTCTGGTCTGAAACTATGATCTCAAATAGTCGGACAATAGCAGTGCACTACATCACCCTTGGCAGAGTATAGAAACCCCCTAGCATAATTGTTCAAGCTTTAAAGTAAAAAGGTTATACCTGGGTTAATGATAAAAATGTAATTTGTCTATGTCCTACATATAATTAAAACCAATACCTGGATTAATGTCAGGATTATAAGATTGTAACTGGTATTGTCAAGATTATAATTAATACTAGTTTTGCATAGGTTTTAGGTCAGCTTGACCCCGGTAACCATGTATTCCCCCCTGTTCCTAGCAACCATGAATTCCCCTCCCGATTTTGTGGTTTTTGCCTTTATAAACCCTGTTGCTTTGGGCTTCAGGGTCGAAAGTTCTTTAGGACACGAGCCCACTCTCCACCGCTGGCAATACAGGACCATCAAATTCTATCAATGTGTGGAGCTCCTTTGTTTGCACTCGCTCAGGTACAACATTTTAGAAAAGACTGACAGTCTTGAGGACCCTGGATGGCCCTCAAAAACATGAGGTTAAATCAAAGAAGCCAGAAGCAGGTACAGATTGTGAGATTCATTAATAAAATATTCAGAATAGGTAAATGCCTGGAGGCAGAGGCAGCTGGGGGATTGCCAGGGCCTGGGGCAAGAAGGTGTTGGGAGCAAGTGCCTAACAAGTATGAGGCTTCCTTCTCTGGAGATGAAAACGTTTGGGGTTATATAGAGGTGGTGGGTGCAGGAAACTGTGAGTATACTGAACGTCACTGGAGTGCACGCTTTAAATGATTAATTTTGTGACACGTGAATCTCATATAAAAAATAACCAGTGGGGCCCACGCAGTGGCACAGTGGGTTTGGCCGCTGCCTGCAGCACTGGCGTCCCATATGTGTGCCAGTTTGAGTCCCAGCCACTCCACTTCTGATTCAGCTCCCTGCTAATGTGCCTGGGAAAACAGCGGAAGATAGCTCAAATCCTTGGGCCTCTGCACCCACATGAGAGACCCAGAAGAAGTTCCTGGATCAACTTTAGCCAGTGCAGCCTTTTGGGGAGTGAACCAGCAGATAGAAGATCTCTTTCTCTGTCTCTCCCTCTATTAAAAAGAAAAGAAAAACCCCTGCCTTTCAAATAAATAAATCTTGAAAAAAAGTATACAATTCAATGGTTTTTGGTATATTGTATAATTATTTTTTAAAATTGTGGTTAATACATAAATAATACAAAATGTGTCATTTTATCCACCCTAAAGTGGCATTGATTTCATTCAGTGTTGTACCACTCAAAATAGGATTTTTGCAGAGAATAACAAAATGACTTGAGATGCTATAATGGTCAAGTAAGAAAGGATTTTTAAAAAATTCCTTGTAGGGTAGCATTTGGCCTAGTGGCTAAAACTGGTTAAGATGCCCACATTCCATGACAGAGTACCTGAGTTCATACCTGCTTCTGCCTCCTGCCAATGCACACCCAGGAGGAACTGGGTCCCTGCGTCCCTGTGGGAGCACGGGTTGACCTTACCAGCTCCTGGCTTCAGTCTGGCCTCGCCCCGGCCTCAGTTACTCCAGGGAGTCGAGGAGTAAACTAGGGGAAGGAAGACCTCTGCCTCTCTGCCTTTCAAATACATTTTTTTTTTTTTGACAGGCAGAGTGGACAGTGAGAGAGAGAGACAGAGAGAAAGGTCTTCCTTTGCCGTTGGTTCACCCTCCAATGGCTGCTGCGGCCGGGGCACTGCGACCAGTGCACTGCGCTGATCCAAAGCCAGGAGCCAGGTGCTTCTCCTGGTCTCCCATGGGGTGCAGGGCCCAAGCACTTGGGCCATCCTCCACTGCACTCCCCGGGCCATAGGAGAGCTGGCCTGGAAGAGGATTAGAACCCAGGGTGCTGGCACCGCAAGGCGGAGGATTACCCTATTGAGCCGTGGCACCAGCCTCAAATACATTTTTTAAAAAATGTTTAGCCGGCGCCATGGCTCAACAGGCTAATCCTCCGCCTTGCGGCGCCAGCACCCTGGGTTCTAGTCCCGGTCGGGGCGCTGGATTCTGTCCCGGTTGCCCCTCTTCCAGGCCAACCCTCTGCTGTGGCCCAGGAGTGCAGTGGAGGATGGCCCAGGTGCTTGGGCCCTGCACCCCATGGGAGACCAGGAAAAAGCACCTGGCACCTGGCCCCTGCCATCGGATGAGCGCGCTGCGCTGGCCGCAGCGCGCCGACCGCGGCAGCCACTGGAGGGTGAACCAACAGCAAAAGGAAGACCTTTCTCTCTGTCTCTCTCTCTCACTGTCCACTCTGCCTGTCCAAAAAAAAAAAAAAACAAAAAACTCATCAGCTTGAATCTTCCATTTCCCTGTTTGTGCACAAAGCCCTAAAACTCATGACATTTCTTAACATCTTTTTTTTTTTTTTTAAGATTTATTTGTTTATTTGAAAGTCAGAGTTACACAGAGAGAGAAGGAGAGGCAGAGAGAGAAGGAGGTCTTCCATCTGCTGGTGCTGGTTCACTCTCCAATTGGCCGCAATGGCTACAGCTGCGCCAATCCGAAGGCAGGAGCCAGGAGCTTCTTCCAGGTCTCCCACACAGGTGTAGCGACCCAAGGACTTGGGCCATATTCTACTGCTTTCCCAGGCCATAGCAGAGAGCTGGATTGGAAGTAGGGTAGCTGGGACTCGAACCGACACTCTTGGCATCTTTATTTATAAAGGTTTAAAACTCAGAGTTACAGAGAGAGAAAGAATCTTCCATGTGCTGGTTCATTTCCCACATGGTTGCTATCATCAGGGCTGGGCTGGGCCAATTCAAAGTCAGGAGCCAGGAGATTCATCTGGATCTCTCACGTGTGTGGCAGGGGCACAAGCTTTGGGCCATTTTCTACTGCTTTTCCCAGGCCATTAGCAGGGAGCTGGATTGGAAGTATGGCATCCAGGACTCAAACCAGCACCCATACGGGATGCCAGCATTGCAGGTGGCAGCTTTAACCACTATACTACAATGCCAGCCCCTTTCTTGGCATCTTAAATCAGTTTTCTATCCATCATACTTCATGCTTTTACACTTTGTAACTATGTGAAAACTGTAAAAGCTAAACTTGGCACTTTAGTGAGAAATTTAATTTTAGTTTAGTGCGTTTCTTTTGTCATCGTGGAGCAAGGCTTCGGCTATTCAAGTCAATGCTCCCTTCTCTGTTTATTTCAAGGAGCTTAAGTGCAGAAGAAAAGGAATTTGTATTTTTTCCATTATACAGTGCTTTAGGTTTGACAGTAAAAATACTAACAAATCAGCAAATAAAATATATATTCCTGAAAGACACATACATACATATATATATATATGGACTTTAAAAATTCAAATTCAAATAAAAGTTTTTTTGGTGCAGAAGAATTTTAAATTCATGCATTTTAGAAGTCTTCAAAAAATTCATGGAAGATGCATATTATGAAAAAAAGCTTCATGAATTTCAAATTTTTTTGTACGAAAATAAACATTTTAATTTGATTTTCCTATAAGCTTTAAAGAGTTTTTAAGATTTACTTATTTGGGAGGCAGAGAAGACAGAAAGAAAGAGGGGGGGGGCTCCTATCCCCTGTTTTATTCCTCAACTGTCCACAACAGCTAGGACTGGGCTGGGCTGAAGTGAGGAGCCAGGCACTCCATCCAGATCCTGTATAAGTGACAGGAACCGGAGAACTTGAGCCATTACCTCTGCCTCCCAGGGTCCACGTTAGCAAGAAGCTGGAGCCAGGGACCGGGGTTTGGGACTCAGCAGGTTAAGCCATTCCTGTGGTGCCCACATCCTGTGTTCCCGTCTGCTGTTCCACTTCTGACCCAGCTCTCTGCTGTGGCCTGGGAAAGCAGGTGAGGATGGCCCAAGTGCTTGGGCCCCTGCACCCATATGTGAGACCCAGAAGAAGCTCCTGGCTCCTGGCCTCAGACAGGCCCAGCTCTGGCTGTTGTGGCCATTTGGGGCGTGAACCAGCAGATGGAATATCTCTTTCTCTTTCCATCTCTCTCTCTCTCTCTCTCTGCCTGTCAAATAAATGAATCTAAAAAAAAAAAAAGAAGAAGAAGAAGAAGAAGAAAGAAAAAGAAAAAAGAGGACACTGGGACCAGGGATGGAATCCAGGCTCTGTGATGTGGGACATGGATGTCAATTTTCTTTTAAAAATTTTCTTTATTTTATTTATTTGAATGGGAGAGAGCGAGAGAGCGAGAGAGAGAGAGAGAGAGAGAGAGATATTTCCTATCCACTTCTTTACTTCTCAAATGCCTGCTATAGCCAGAGTTGGACCAGGCTATGCTAGGAACTCAATGCAAGTCTCCCATATGGGTGGCAGGGACTCAAGTATGTGAACCATCACCTGCTGCCTCCCAGAATGCACCATGGGAACCTGGAATAGAGAGTGAAGCTGGGACTCGAACCCAGATACTCAGATATGTGATGTGTAGTGCAGAATCCCAAGCAGCGGCTCAACCCCTTTACCAAACACCTGCACCCCGTGTAGGTGTCTTAACTGATGTTCAACTGAGTCTATGCCAAATACCCACCCCCATGGACCTTTTGTTGTACCTTGTACATATATACCAACCTGTATATTTGATGGCCCAGTGCCCAAAATCATAAAATAAATTTTATCACTTATGCTATCTCCATCAGAAAACAGCAAATGAAGTTGATCAAAATAGTATTGCTCGAAGGAAATTAAAATGCAATTTCTTCTTTGTAGACAAGCTGGCCTTCAACTGTGGGCTCACAGGCCGCTAAAGCCCCTGGCAGCAGAGCCAGCCACTCTCGTTCTCCATGTCTCCAAGCTAAAAATAAACCCAGAGCGGCAGCGAGCAGGTCTCCCCGTCTGAGGAGCAAAGGCTAATTGCTCGTTACAATACTGTGTCCTTGGGAGTGCAGCAGGCAAAGTGTTATTATCCTCATTGCATCAGTTGAGGAGCTGAGGCCAGGTAAATCAAATGCTCAAGGCTACTGGAGTCAGGCTCAAATAAGAGCTAAACGTAAAGTTGACAGGCCAGCCTGGGAGTTTGGCTGAGTGGTTAAGACACAGGGTTGGGGTCGTGTTGTTAGGGCCATGGGTTAAGCTACTGCACACACACAGGGGAGGCCCAGATGGAGTTCTGGGCTTCTGACTTCAGTCTGGTCCAGCATGGCTGTTGCAGTCACTTGGGGAGTGAACCAGCAGATGGACGGTCTCTCTCTCTCTCTTCATCTGTCCCTCCCTCTCTCTGTAATGCTACCTTTCAAATAAATAAATAAATCTTAAAAAAAAAAAAGACACTGGGGGTGCCGGTGCTGTGGCGAGTGGGTTAAAGTCCCTGGCTCCTGGCTTCTGGATAGACGTAGCTCTGGCTGTTGAGGCCATCCGGGGAGTGACCAGCAGATGGAAGAACTCCCTCTCTCTCTCTCTCTGCCTCTCTGTAACTCTGCCTTTCAAATAAATAAATAAATAAATCTTTAAAAAGTTAATTATTCTAAAGCTGAGAACTTAGAACGATAAACATGACACCCACAGCTTTGAGGACCACTGACCTGCGTCCTCTGGCTCAGGGTCTCTCAGCAGGAGGCTACCCTCATTGAGGACTTGAGAGGCGCTAGAAAATGTGTTCTCAGGGAGTTTTCTTTCTTTTAGAAAGCTTTAATTTAAGAAATATAAATTTCATTCCGGCCGGCGCTGCGGCTCACTAGGCTAATCCTCCACCTGCAGCGCCGGCACACCGGGTTCTAGTCCCGGTTGGGGCACCAGATTCTGTGCCGGCTGCCCTTCTTCCAGGCCAGCTCTCTGCTGTGGCCCAGGAGCGCAGTGGAGGATGGCCCAAGTGCTTGGGCCCTGCACCCCATGGGAGACCAGGAGAAGCACCTGGCACCTGGCTTCGGATCGGCACGGTGCGCTGGCTGCGGCAGCCATTGGAGGGTGAACCAACGGCAAAGGAAGACCTTTCTCTCTGTCTCTCTCTCTCACTGTCCACTCTGCCTGTCAAAAAAAAAAAAAAAAAAAAAAAAAAGAAAAGAAAAGAAAGAAATATAAATTTCATAGGTACAGCTTTTGGAATATAACGGTTCTTCCCCCCATGCCCTCCTCTCCCACCCCCCCACCTCCATCCCCCTTCCCATCTCTCCTTTTTTTTTTTTTTTTTTAATTTATTTGAAAGACAGAGTTACACAGTGAGGTAAAGACAGAGAGACGCCTTCCATCCTCTGGTTCACTCCCCACATGGCTGCAGCAGCCGGAGCTGTACCGATCTGAAGCCAGGAGCCAGAAGTTTCTTCCAGGTCTCCCACAGGGGTACAGGAGCCCAAGGACTTGGGTCAACTTCCACTGCTTTTCCAGGCCACATCAGAGAGCTGGATTGGAAGAGAAGCAGCTGGGACTAGAACCGGCACCCATATGGGATGCCACCGCTTCAGAACGGGGCTTTAACCCACTGTGCCACAGTGCCAGCCCCCCATCCCACCTCCTACTCCCTCTCCCACCCCATTTTTCATTAAGAGTCATTTTTCTAAGTAAAAGATTTTATTTATTTGAGAGGTAAAGTTACAGACAGTGAGAGGGAGAGACAGAGAGAAAGGTCTTCCATCTATTGGTTCACTCCCCAAATGGTCGCAACGGCCAGAGCTGCGTCAATCTGAAGCCTGGATCTGGGTGCTTTTTCCTGGTCTCCCCTGTAGATGCAGGGCCCAAAGACTTGGGCCATCTTCCACTGCTTTCCCAGGCCACAGCAGAGAGGTAGATTGGAAGAGGAGCAGCCAGGACTACAACTGGAGCTCATATGGGATGCCGGCGCCGCAGGCAGAGGATTAACCTAGTGCACCACAGCACTGTCCCCTAAGAGTCATTTTTAATTGACTTTATATATACAAGATCAACTCTATACTAAGTAAATATTTCAATAGTTTGCACCCACATAGACACACAAAGTATAAAGTACTGTTTGAAGACAAGTTTTAAGGTTAATTCTCATAGTACACTTCATTAAGAGGCCCTACATGGGGAGCAAGAGCACAGTGACTCCTGTTGTTGATTTAACAACTGACACTCTTACTTATGACGTCAGTGATCACCCAAGGCTCTTTTCCTGAGCTGCCAAGGCTGGGGAAGCCTGTGGAGTCCTCGATGAGGCTTTAATAGCAAACATTGTTTCCTGGAAGTGACCACAACACGCTTAGATACTACAATGGCTTGTAGCCCTTGAAAATCTGCGGGGCCACAGTTCAACCCAGTGTCCTGGGAAAGCCACACTCTCCAGTGATAACAGTTTCACAAAACTTAAATTGATTCTGATTTTTTTTGGACAGGCAGAGTGGACAGTGAGAGAGAGAGAGAAAGGTCTTCCTTTTCCGTTGGTTCACCCCCCAGCGGCCACTGCGGCCGGTGCACCGTGCTGATCCAAAGCCAGGAGCCAGGTGCTTCTTCTGGTCTCTCATGCGGGTGCAGGGCCCAAGGACTTGGGCCATCCTCCACTGCCTTCCCCGGGCCGCAGCAGAGAGCTGGCCTGGAAGAGGAGCAACCAGGACAGAATCTGGCGCCCCGACCAGGACTAGAACCTGGGGTGCCAGTGCCGCATGTGGAGGATTAGCCTAGTGAACCGCGGCACCAGCCGACTCTGATTCTTCTGCTGTGTGGGAGACATCCTGACCTGGCCACTCAAGAGATGGAGGCAGACTCAGGAAGCACAGTGAGAGCGAGACTTTATCACGAGCCTTGCAAGATCAGGTGACTGATCAGAAGGCACACAGGCCCCTCCCCTAGCTCCTCATTGGCTGAGTACTAGGGGGTATGCAACCTTCCCAGATGTCTAAGTGACAAAGTTACCTTCCTCCTCTGTACTCTAATTTCCTCCTGTGCGTTGGCTACTTCACAACATCCTGTTTACAGAGTGAGTTTTGCTACATCTGGGAGTCAGTTCACAGTAATTTTCCACTCTGTGTTGAAATGGACCATGAGGGGCGGGCGCCGTGGCGTGGCTGGTAAAGCCACCGCCTGCAGTATCAGCATCCCATATGGGCGCCAGTTCAAGTCCCAGCTGCTCCACTTCTGATCCAGCTCTCTGCGATGGCCTGGAAAAACAGTAGAAGATGGCCCAAGGCCTTGGGTCCCTGCACCTGCGTGGGAGACTTGGAAGAAGCTCCTGGCTCCTGGCTTCAGATCGGCGCAGCTCCGGCCATTCAGCCATCAGGGGAGTGAACCAACAGGTGGAAGACTTCTCTCTCTGCCTCTCTGTAACTCTGCCTTAGAAAGAAAGAGAGAGAGAGAGAGAGAGAGAGAGAGAGAGAGAGAGAGAGAAAGAACGAAAGAAAGAAAATGGACCATGAGACATTTTCCTACAGAATATTGCATAGGGACACAATCCAGCCCTCGTGTTTGTAATCTATGTCTAAGGGCCAATTCTAGTTATTAAAACCGTTTATTTCAGTGTGTTTTATTTATTTCCGCTGCACTGTGACCTCAAGCAGTTTCATCATTTCCTGAAGCAACCCTTGTGCTGTTTGACCGATCGTGTCTCTCTTGGACTAAAGTCAAATGCAGGGGCCACTGTTGTGCCACAGTGAGTAAAGTTGCCACTTGTATTACTGACATCTCCTATCAGAGCAGGGCTTCAAAATTAAGTCCCAGCTGTTCCACTTCCAATCTGGCTCCCTGCTAATGTGCCTGGGAAAGCAGCAGAAGATGGCCCAAATCTTTGGGCCCCTGCACTCACGTGGGAGACCTGGATAGAGTTCTGGGCTTGAACCAGCCTGGGCCATTGCAAGCATTTGAGGAGTGAACCAACAGAAGGGATCTCTCTCTCTCTCTTTCTGTCACTCTATCTTTTTTTTAATTTTTATTTATTTATTTATTTTTTGTTGACAGGCAGAGTGGACAGTGAGAGAGAGAGACAGAGAGAAAGGTCTTCCTTTGCCGTTGGTTCACCCTCCAATGGCTGCCGCGGTCGGCGCGCTGTGGCCAACGCACCGCGCTCATCTGATGGCAGGAGCCAGGTGCTAGGTGCTTCCTCCTGATCTCCCATGTGGGTGCAGGGCCCAAGCACTTGGGCCATCCTCCACCGCACTCCCGGGCCACAGCAGAGGGCTGGCCTGGAAGAGTCTGTCACTCTATCTTTTAAGTAAATAAATAAGTCTTTAAAAAAGATAAAGTCAAGTGCATCCTGATTGGGCGGTTACATTTTCAGCCTTGAAGTGCCGTGTGTACCGTGCTCTGCCTCCACTAGCAGTTAATCCCACACCTTCTCTTTTCTCCCGGGTCTGGAGAGCCTCTTCCTCGCTCTCTACAGGAATCTCAGGCAAGTAGATTGCCTACGGTAGGTAGTGTCTAAGTGTGCAGTCTCTTATTTTGTTCTTATGAATAAGATTCGATTTGTTCAACTTTAAATTTTATCAAGCTGATGACTATTAATGATAAGTAGCACAGACACAGAAGCATTGACTTGAACTTGGTGCTTGGGGCCAGTCGCGAGCAAAGCAAATCCTGAGGAGTTCAGTGTGCTCTCGGAGGGCTACACGTGTGGTGCACCAAAATTAGGTTGCTTTGTTCATGTTACTATTTGACATTCTTATCTTAGTAGTTTCTGACGTTAGCATCTTATTTCACTTTTTTTTCTCTTCTAGAAGTTACCTATTTTTAGTCTCATATAGTCAGTTTTAAAAATAGTTTTAAGACGTATTATTTCCACACATGTTAGATTATTATGGGTTCCACTAAGTAATGACATGATACACGAGAAACCTCAATTTAAGACCTGAAGAGGCTTACAACACTGCCTAAAATACTCAGTACATACCGGCAGCTTGGACCACACAGAACCGCAGTACTCTGGCTCGACTCATCAAGAAGTGGGGTCTCCTTCCCCCTCTTTGACCTGGGCTTGCCGGCTTGCTGTAGAATGTGGGGGAGGGGCCAGTGCTAGGATGTGGAAGGTGAAGACTGCCTGCAGTGCTGGCCGTAGCAGATGGCCCCAGTGCTCGGGCCCCTGCACCCACGTGGGAGACCCGGAAGAGGCTCCTGGCTCCTGGCTTCGAACTGGCCCGGCTCTGTCTGTTGTGGCCATTTGGGAAGTGAACCAGCAGTTGGAAGACCTCTCTCTCTCTCTCTCTCTCTTGGAATGTGGGGAAGTGACATTGTGTGAGTTCCACAGCTCAGCCTCGAGGGGCCTTGTGAGTCCAGCTTTTCTCTTCTTGGAATGCTTTCCCAGGACAGCGAAGAAGTTGAGGCTTGACCACTGCACGGTGGGGAGAGGGGCCCGGTGACAGCCAGTTCTGAGGCCCTGGACAAAGGAGTAAGGCACCAGGGACCCTCGATCCCCAGTCACGTGACCGAATCTAGGGCCTCCAACTTGCAGCATCACGGGAAACAGGAACTATGGATGTTTTCAGTCCTAAGTTTTGGAATGGTTTGTGCACAGCAGCAATCTTTAATATACCATTAACTGTCACTAAACCATTCGCTAAGTCTCAACTTACGTATTAACAAAAGGCAGGGAGAGAAGCAAAATGTCCAGGAAACACACGTTTGAGGTCAGAATCATCTAAAGTTTCGACTTAAACGACCAACAAATTAGACGATCTTTTTAAGATTTTTTTTGACAGGCAGAGTGGACAGTGAGAGAGAGAGAGACAGAGAGAAAGGTCTTCCTGCTGTAGCCATTTGGGGAGTAAACCAGCTATCGGAAGATCTCTTTCCCTCTCTCTCTCTGTAACTCTGCCTTTCAAATAAATAAATAAATCTTTAAGAGGAAAAAAAAAAAGTGGGCCTCAGCTTTTTTTTTTTTTTTTAATTTACTTGAAAGGCAGTTAGAGAGGGAGAGACAGATCGATCTTCCACCCACTGGTTCACTCTCCAGACAGCTGCAACAGCCAAGTTTCAGGCAGACCAAAGCCAGGAGCTTTATCGGGGCCTTCCACATGGGTGCAGGGGCCCAAGGACTTGGGCCATCTTCTGCTGCTGTTCCCAGGCCACAGCAGAGAGCTGGATTGGAAGTGGAGCAGCTGGAACACAAACTGGTGCTGAGATCTGGGCATCGGGCATCACAAGCAGTAGCTCTGCCCACTATGCTGTCCCCTCCCCCACTTTTTTCCCTTGAAGTGAGTGGTCTTTACTTCTTAACGTTTTATTTATTTATTTGGGACAGAGAGAGAGAGAGAGAGAAAGAGAGACTCTTCCACCTGCTGGTTCACTTGCAACAGCCAAGGGTGGGCCAGGCTGAAGTCGGGAGCCTGGAATTCCATCTGGGTCTTCCACACGAATAGCAGGGACACAAGTACTTAAACCATCAGGCACAACAGTAAGGAGTTGGATCCAATTCGGAGGAGCCAAGCCTTGAACCAGGCACCGCCACATGAGATGTGGGTCTCCCACAGGCAGGCGGAGCTTCTGTGGCAGGACTCCCGCCCCTAACTCGAGATTCTTACCTGGAGGCCCGCGGATGCTGTGGACACCACTCAGGGAAGCTCACATCTCCACAGTCACGACTGTAGGCAGCAGTGCCCGCCCGCCCTCCTGATCACTCCTCCAGCAGGGGGTGGGAATTCTCCCACAGGTTCCTAAGTAAACACTTCCAGCTGGACCAGTGCAATGAACACGACTGTAATTGGTTACAGAATCTGAGATCTGAACAGATCCAGCCGGCAGGTGGAAGAAACAGGAATCGTGTAACCAACCAGCCCCTGAGAAACTGGCCCTGGCTCTGCTCCCACAGCCTGCCCTGATGCACTTTGACTCATTCTCACTTGTGATGAACAGATCCGCCTCACTGCTGCGTCGGAGGTCAATCCCAGCTCAGACAGGGCTACACCTCTCTTGTACTTCCAGCAACGTCCTATATTCCAGAAATTCCAAATGTACCCATAGCGTTGTAAGTGAGTGCATTTCTGCTGTCCAGAATTTCTGGTATACACTATTTCCCAATATTACAGATAAAAGGTTGGGACCATTGGTGGCGCCGTGGCTCAACAGGCTAATCCTCCGCCTTGCGGCGCTGGCACACAGGGTTCTAGTCCCGGTTGGGGTGCCGGATTCTGTCCTGGTTGCTCCTCTTCCAGGCCAGCTCTCTGCTGTGGCCCGGGAGTGCAGTGGAGGATGGCCCAGGTGCTTGGGCCCTGCACCCCATGGGAGACCAGGAAAAGCACCTGGCACCTGGCTCCTGCCATCGGATGAGCACGGTGTGCCGGCCGCAGCGCGCCGGCCGCGGCGGCCATTGGAGGGTGAACCAACGGCAAAGGAAGACCTTTCTCTCTGTCTCTCTCTCACTGTCCACTCTGCCTGTCAAAAAAAAAAAAAAAAAAAGGTTGGGACCATAACTATTTTTTCAACATATGTTCTTGCTCTTGGTTAGGTTCTAAAGCATTTTTTTTTTAAAATTTTGTTTGAAAGCTAGAGGGACATAGAGAACAAAGATCTTCCACCTGTAGGTTCACGCCCCAAATGCTCACAACAGGCAGGTCTGGGCCAGGCTGAAGCCAGGAGCCAAGAGCTTCAGCCAGGTCTCCCAGGTGGGCAGCAGGGATCAAGGACTTGGGCCAGACTGCTGCTTTCCCAGGCACATTAGCAGGGAGCTGGATTACAAGCAGGTTAACCAAGAACACCACAATGCTGGCCCCTCTTTGAAAGGCAGAGTGACAGAGATCTGCCATCCATTGGTTTCACTCCTCAAATGCCTGTAACAGCTGGGGCTGGGCCAGGCTGAAGCCAGGAGCTGGAACTCTGAGTCTTCCATGTGGGTAGCGGGAAGCTAAATCAGAAGCTCCAAGTCCCCAGGACCCTATCCAGGCACTTGGATCCAAATGCCCACACCTTACCCTGGGGCCCATCCCATTGTTATAGATTTTTTTCTCCCCATTTAATCCTTATGTTAAAAAATCCAACAAAAGGAGTCTTACCAGTTTATTCATAAAGAAAATCCAAAAAAATAGTCATCTGTGAGGACACAGTGAGGAAATCTGAGCAGTAATTAGCATAATCACCTACACAAGAAGAGATGGGAAGTGCTGAGACTTCCATCTCATGGCTCACGCCATCCAACACCAGGGAGGAGTGGAGCCTGCAGTGTGACTGCAGTCCAATAGCATCCCTACGCATCAGAGGGCCAAGGACCAGGGAAGCCGAACGTCACGAAGGAAACGCTTATATACAGAACTGAAAACAGGATTTTGCAGCATACTCAACAAAAGAAAGGCTTTTTAAAATAATTACAATATGAGAGTCAGTCCTCACAAGTTCATGGAAGATGGGTATTATGAAAGAATTACCCATGGATTTAAAAATGTTTGCACCAAAATATCTTAGTACCATTCTCCATGAACTTTTAGAAGCTGCCTCCTATATCAAGTAGCCAATTGAAAAAAGATACTTAAAAAACGCATGTTAGAAATAAAAATGGCCAAAAGAGTAACATATTTCATCTGATTTATAATCCAGGAATGCATCCAATGCATATATTCCCACAAAGATTCAAAGGTTTACCTTTAAAAACATTCACTGCAGCATTGTAAACAACAAAAATATTGTAGTCAATATTGTAAACAATATTCAGTAAAATGTGGCATACCACTGTCTGGTCATTAAATAATAATTAATTCCAAAAACTGACATGGAAAATATAATAACCTCACTTTGATTAAAAGCTACTTATAGATACATGTAAAGAAAACCTTTAGTTACATGTATTTGCTCAGGACAAAAACAAAGCAAACTATGAACACTGACTTTTGTTTTGATAGTTGTTAAAAGGACCTTTACACTGTTGTTTTCTTTAAATTTGTACAATAAACTTGTGCTACAGTTCTAATCAGCAACAGAATCAAGAATTTTTATTTTGAGAACTAAAAAACTTTTATGTTTAGAAAATTGGTGAAAAAATAAATTTCTATACTGTACGAAGGAAAATGATGCGGCATCCTCTATGGTTTCCTTCAAATTTATGGCTTTATTATTCCTTCTGCTTACAAGGTAAACACTTAAAATGTTTAAAAGTAAAAACACCTACATTTTATTCTTTAAATGACTGAGACGGGTGTCGTTTAATTACAAATGAAAATGTACCGGCAGTAGGATCTGTGTTGCATGTCTAACAGAAAGGTCAGGGATATGGACTTTAAAGAGGTGATTTTCCAACCGAGACAATCCACCAGTTCAGGACCTAAACGTGGACGACAGACACAGGCTCTGAACACTGGATGAACAGTGAGGGAGTTGTCTCCTTGTGACTGGATCTTGCTTGCTGCCTTCCCTCTCCCCCAACCAAATGCACTTCATTTTAGGAGACCAAGAAACCACGTTTTAGACAGCTGTGGTATTCCTCCCTCCCACTCCCACACAGACATCCCAGTTAGCTGCTGGTGATTTACAAACGTGCCTTGTGCCTTGTTCCAAGACGTCTCATTTGCCAAGCTTATTTAAGTGACTCTAATTCAGAAGTATTTATAAACACTTTCCTTTAACAAAATGATCCTAAACGATTTGAAGTGAATCTATACCATTAAATCAAGTGAAGCTGCTTAGGCTGAAAGGAATTTTCCTAAACTCTGTAAAAAAAAAAAAACAAACCTGTTCTTGGGAACTGAGTCATGCCTCACAAGCCACTTCGGTTCTAAAAATTGTTACAACACCCTTGCAGGTTTTTCCTGCTAATGATAACAAAGCCCAGGACAAAAACCCAAATGATTCCAGCAGAGAACTTGAAGAATAAAAGCACTGGGAGGAAGCCTCTGGGTAGCATAAAGTAGGCAGAACTTTCTGCCCCTTAAAGAAATGCCAGCAAAGGCAGTACCTTCTTTCCACTTACCTGCTTAATGACAGGACAAAGAGCTGGCTTTGTTTTAGCTGCCCCTATTACAATTCACACCCCTCTTGCCCCAAGGCAAAGGCGGGAGGCAGCTCCCCACCCTGTCCCAAATCCATCTTGAAGTTCAAGTATTTGGCTATTACCTCACCTCCCCACACCTGGAGACCTGTCACAGCACGGACAAGCCCAAACAGCAACCTTTCCTCCACCCATCATATCTTCCTAATACTCCAATACAGCAAACAAAATGTAGTTCAAAAATAGGGCACCTCAAGAGGCAAACTCTTCCCAAGGTCACGCGCTCCCTTCTGTAAATGGTCTCCACTCTTGACTTAGTCTAAATTCTACATTAGGGTTTATCTTCTGCAAATACCGCTTGGATGAGGTCACTCCACAGACAAATCTTTCTGGATCCTTTTCCCTAATGAATTCAAATCCTATAGTGGAGACATTCAGAGTTCCCAGCACCAGGAATAAGCATCTTTTAAGAGTTTTTTTGCCCTACCATCCCACATTCTTGTGCTCCTGTTTCTTTGGCTCAGGCTGTTAACCTGCGTATGTCACTGCTTTATGTCTGTGGAGCCCTCCTGCCTACACTTTTAGGGTTCACTCCAGGGTTATGTTTTTCCAGAAGTCTTCAAACATCCTCTAACTGAAGAGGTTAGCCGTGCTCTGGACGTCTGAAAGCCGTCCCCTCTCCTCACGTGGCCACTTCCTGGACTGGACGCAGACTAAGCAGGAGCTCCCTCAAGGGGATTCTGCCATTGCTTCTCACTGCTGCCAAGCACAGGAACGCTGACCCCAGTGTGCGCTCAGCAAGGGGAGCGCAGTGCTTTCACAGAGCTTCTGACAGGGAGGGGCCCTGTGGGGGCCCAGAGCCTGGGCGTGGAGATCTGGATTCAGGTGTGCCAGGTTCGCCAGCTTTGTGTCTTAGGCATTTCACTGTCAGGAAATTCTGGCGTTCACAGACAGCTAGACCAGCGCAACACTTAACGGGCATTTGAAGCACTTGGATGATTTAGGGAATAGCTAAGAGGTTAGCTGAAGACCACCCTCTGGAGAACTGCTTCTCGAACGCTGACAAGTCCCTTCGACTTCTGTGTGCCTCCCTGTCCTTATTTCCACGTGGTGATAATGCATTTGTCTGACATAAATGTCGAGTAAGATAACATGTGTGTACTTCAACTCAGAGGAAGAAAGGCCACAGTACTCAACATATCCCCCATTTCTAGCGCTCTGTAAGGGCCCTCAAAATAAATTTACCCCTTCCACAGAATTCTCTTTCCCATTATTGTCTATAGAACAGTAAACCTGATTACCCAAGTTCTCAAGAATGGAACCCATATCCAGAATGGATGGTTCTATTTTGCTCCCTCTGTTGGTCTGAGAGCAGGATAACAGGACCTGAGACTAAGAATTCAAGATCTCCACATGTTCACTTTCACGACCGTGACCAAGTATAAAGCGTAAAGATGAAATGGCATTCTACACAGACAAAGCCACAGTCTCAGCTCTGCTCCTACATCTGACAGTTGAGAAGCAGTTTGCTTGTGCCCACTTTTTAATTTTTAATGATCTTAGGCTCCCAATCTAGAAAATTATTTTTGTATAAAGGCTAGCTGCCCTCCACCTTGTTTTTTTTTTTTTCAAAATAATACTTTAAAAAATTTGCTGTTTATTTAAGGCTTAAAATAGTGAAAGCACCTAAACTTGCAATTTCTTGTAGTATGTTTCCTTTGCTACCACTAATTCTTAGTCACATAATTTACTTCCAAACTCAAAGGTTATATACACTAATTTAACTGTGAATTCCTTTTACTGTACTCAAAATCTTAGATTATGTATGTGAAAACTAATTTATTAAACCTTTGTACACAAAAATGAATGCATCTGTATGGAAAGCTTAGCTGAGGAGTGACGTTACAAACAAAGCAAAAGTGTTGTTAAAAGTGATGCGTGAACATCACATAGTAGAACACTCTACATGGCTACAGCTGCTCATCCCTGATTGTTCTCATTTCGTTGCTGGAGCTGAAAACATGAATCTGAAATGGGTTAGAATTTTTTCTTTTAAAAAAGTGATATATTAAACTTGTATACAGGATAATTAGCAAAATGTAGAAAGGGAAAACAATGTACAAAAGACAGATAAAAACCAGTACTCTTGATGGACACAATCCAAAAACAGTACAAACCTTAACAAACTGTCTCCAAGCCATCTTAGACTTACAGCTCCCTCCAGGGTTCTGTCAGTGAGGATAAAACACAGTAAAGTAGGGAGCCTAGTCTTCTCGCTCCTGGGAATGGGCCTGTGGACCACCATTTAATCTTGGAGAGATTTTCAAACGTGGCAAGGACAAACAGGAGACAAGTGCATCTGAGTACAATGATACAGCTGTCGGTGCTCCGTGGAGCAGTTACTCAGAAGCCTTTTTGTTTTTCTGCTGGTTGCGGGGAGAGTTCTTCAACAAGTTGCGTATCCTGAGGTACATTCCGGTGGATTCCGCCATATTCTCAAACTCAAATGGTGTGATTCCAGTTGCAAACTTGCTCATGTCAGGGACAGGGCTGTGAACTTTAGTGGCCGTAGAAGGCCTGGCGTCCACCTGCAGGGGCACCTGGCTGCCTCCGTTCCTAATGTCACAGTCTGACGCGACGCTGCCGTTATCCAGAGCACCTTTCGAATCCAGCTGAGCAGGCTCCTCCTTCTCCTGATGAAGTAGCGTGGCCTCAGAGTCCGGACTTGAGCAATGTTCAACTTCTGCTTTTTTTGCACAAACGTCAGGTACTTGAGGTTCCAGCAGATCCAGCTCCTGCTTGTCAGATGTGCTTCCTTCCGGCCCAGGGAGGTCCAGCTCGGTGGGACCAGGTGAGGAGGCAACAGAGTTTCCAGTTAAGGGTGTGTCCACAGGGAGGTCAGAGTCACTGTGGGTGCTCTCGGCCTGCTCGAGGGCCGCCCAGATCCGCCTCTGCTGCTCTTCAAGTTCTTCCAGAGTCAGCGCATCCTCATCCACAGCTGCAGACACCGCGCGGGTCTGGGGCGAGTCGCTGGGAGTCAGTGGGGGAGTGCCCTTGGGGAGTGGAGGAGTGAAGGCGGGAGAAGGAGCCCCCTGTGGGAGTGGAGGGGGAGTGCCTGGAGGTAATGGAGGCTGAAAGTGAAAACCTCCACTGCCACGGGAGCCATCTGAAATGATAAAGGTAGCAGGTACTTCAGAAGTTGGAATAGCATTAGTTTTTTTTTTTTTTTGATAGGCAGATTTAGACAGTGAGAGAGAGAGACAGAGAGAAAGGTCTTCCTTTTTTCCATTGGTTCACCTCCCAAATGGCTGCTACGGCCAGCGCACTGCGCCGATCCAAAGCCAGGTGCCAGGTGCTTCCTCCTGGTCTCCCATGCGGGTGCAGGGCCCAAGCACTTGGGCCATCCTCCACTGCACTCCCTGGCCACAGCAGAGAGCTGGCCTGGAAGAGGGGCAACCGGGACAGAATCCAGCGTCCCAACTGGGACTAGAACCTGGGGTGCCAGCGCTGCAAGCGGAGGATTAGCCAAGTGAGCCATGGTGCCGGTTGCATTAGTTTGTTTTTAAAGAGTTATCTTATTTATTTGAAAGAGTTAAAAAGAGACAGAGAGGTCTTCCATCCACTGGTTCACTTCCCAATTAGCCACAATAGCCAGAGCTAAGCTGATCCGAAGCCAGGAGCCAGAATCTTCTTTTAGGTCTCCCACATGGGTGCCGGGGCCCAAGGACATGGGCCATCTTCCACTGCTGGATCAGAAGTGGAGCAGCCAGGACTTGAACTGGTGCCCAAATGGGATGCTGGCACTGCAGGCTGGGGCTTTAACCCACTGTGCCATAGCACCGGCCCCAACATTAGGTTTTACTACAATTTTATCATTTGACCTCAGGATGTTCAGTGACTCAATGGCCAGAAGGAACAGGCCTGGGAGGGGAAAAATTGGATTTGCAGGTGCCCCACCTGTCACCTGGAAGATGCTCTGCAGGGAGGGTTGTTAGGATCTTCTGGGGTGGCCCTGTGACCACACCCCTTGAGGGATCCACTTCTGTGCCATGGGTAGGAAGTAAGGCATGGAGATCCAGAAGGGGTCCCAGATGGGGCACTACAGCTGATAAACCAGCAGGAAGTGTGGCTGCAAGTACAGGCTGGCTACTGAGAGGAGGAGGCAAGGATTTGGCAGAAATCCACCCTGGTTACTTCCCAATTCTGCAGCTCTGATCTAGACTGCTCGGCCCCTCTGCGGGTTTGGGTTTTCAACCTTTCACCAATCATTACCACTTCCACACTCTGCGGTCACACTCCAAGACAAAAAATCTTCTCCTACATCTGGGCCCTCATCTGCTGGGGGTCCTCTCCTTCCTCCTGCATCATGCCCAGGTCCTGGCTCTCTAGGGTATACCCTTCCTTCTTCCCTCCCTTCTTCCTTTTTTTTTTTTTTTTTAAGGTTTTTTAATGATTTATTTGAGAGGTACAGTTACAGACAGAGAGGGAGATCTTCCAATAGCTGGTTCACTCCCCAAATGGCCACAATGGCTGGAGCTGAGCTGATCTGAAGCCAGGAGGCAGGAGCTTCTTCTGGGTCTCCTACATGGGTGCAGCAGTCCAAGCACTTGGTCCATCTTCCACTGCTTTCCCAGGCCACAGCAGAGAGCTGGATCACAAGAGGAGCAGCTGGGACATGAACTGGAGCTCATATGGGATGCTGGAGCCACAGGAGGAGGCTTAGCCTGCTACTCCACAGTGCCGGCCCCTGGGCTACACGTTCTCCTTGATGCTGCCACAGCCTCTACCTTATTTCAGGCCTGCTACCATCAGTTGATCTTGCCTCTGGATTCATCTTCCTTGTGTTTGTTCCCCAAATTCTTGCCAGATTAATTCTTTTAAAACACTAATCAATCTGTCCTTTTAACTGTCTCACTCAGAAAAGCTTCAGTGTCTTCCCATCCCCCCAGAACGAAGCCCAGCCTTCCCTCATAGCCTCGGAGGCCCTCTGTGACCACGGGTTACCTCTTACTGCCTGCCTCAAGCCTTAGCTGGCACCCAACGGGCTGCGATGCTCTATGCTTCCGCATTTGCCTTTCCCAGGTCTCAAGTGCCCTAACTGGTAAACCCTGGATTCATCTCAAGACAGAGCTGTCACTCTTGGCAATCTCTGACCTCCACCACTGCTGCTCGGTTTTCCTTTGTGCCATGGCTGGATCCGAGGCAGCTCTCCTACGTAGAACCAGACACTGAGGAGGCAGTGAAGTGAGGCCAGAACTGAATGGCAATTACCGAGATATCGCTGAGGGCAGACTTTAAGGTGGCTGGTTTGAAGACTAATCAGTTGTAAGTACAGGCAATTTTAAGAACTTGATCTATTAACTACAATAAGCAGTAGGTACAGGAGGAAGAGCAAGTGGCAGGGAAAGGAGAACACCGAGTTAGTAATGATCCCTTTTCCAGTGTATGTGTATTGTGCTTACATGAATAAATTCTAGGGACTGGCATCGTGGTGCAGTGGGTTAGCTGACGTCTGGGATGCCAGCATCCCTTATCTGAGTTCTGGGTTGACTCCTGTCTGTCTAGGAAAGCCACAGAAGATGCCCCTCTCATGTTTCACATGAGAAACCAGGATGGAGTTCCTGGCTTTGGCTTGGCCCAGCCCTGGCTGTTGCAGTTTTTTGAGGAGTGAACTAGCAATAGACGATCTTTCTTTTTCTGTCATTCTGCTCCAAATGCCTGCAACAGCCAGGACTGGTTCATGCCAGAACAATGAGCCAGGAACTTGGTCCTAATTTCCCACGTGGGTGGCAGGGGCCCAAGTTCTTGGGCTTCCAAGACAGGAAGTGGGACTGGAAGCAGAGCAGCCAGGACTTGAACTAAGCAGTCTGACAGGAGGTGTGGGCCTCCAAGTGGTAATTTAACCTGCTGCACCACAACACTCCATCTGGTGTCACTCTTGGTAAAGAGGCAGAGACTTTAGCCTCTGCAAAAAGTCAAAGGGAGTGGGGCCGGCGCCGTGGCACAACGGGTATAGCCACCACCTGCAGCGCTGGCATCCCATATGGGTGCTGGTTTGAGTCCCAGCTGCTCCACTTCCTATCCAGCTCTCTGCTATGGCCTGGGTGAGCAGTAGAAGGTAGCCCCTGACCTTGGGCCCCTGCACCCACATGGGAGACCCAGAAGTTGTTCCTGGCTCCTGGCTTCAGATCAGCCCAGCTCTGAGCACTGTAGCCATATGGGGAGTGAACCAGCGAATGGAAGATCTCTCTCTCTCTCTCTGCTTTTCAAATAAATAAATAAATCTTAAAAAAAAAAAGAGGCAAGGGGACTGTAAACAAAAGCAGCTGCCTTTGCTGACGTGGGCCCAGGGGGGCTTTAGCAGCCCTTCAGGGTGAGCAGGAAGCCATCGGTGGCAACGGAGGCCAGCAGAGGCTGGGTACACAAGTCTCCAGTGCCGCCTGGAGGGTAAGGGTGGCCTAGGGAGGGAGGGCCCCGGGAAGGCACCGCTGTGGCAGCAGGGATGCAGAGACAGACACCCGGCACGATGCAAATGAGTCATTTCAAGCATTTCGGGCACTATCTGCAAAGCTCCCACAAGACCAGGGAGAGGCGAGAGCTCACCTCATCGGCCTCTGGATGGCGAGCCAAGGAAGGAAATGGAGGTCACACGAGACCCCAAGGCTCTGGCCTCAGATCAAGAGATTTACTTCACTATTGGGCTGGGAGGGGTTGGCAGGGAAGTACTAGAAGACGGGATTCTCAGGCTTCAGCAATTTTCCAAGAAAAAGAGGAAGAAGCCCCAGGGGAGGAAAATACTTGCACAGAAATGTGTGGACCTGGTGATGGGGCGCCAACCCCTCAGCTGCTGCACACGGAAACAGCACCTTATCTGCAGTGAGTCAACAGCACAGCTGGCTCTCCTCACTACTCCACGTGCAGAAGACCAAGTTCACTTTTTCCTGGGAGAGCTCAACTGAGTTTAAATTCACAAGTAATGGAGAAAAGACACTGGTACTGACTAGCATCTTTGAGACTGAAACTCAGACTTTTACCCTCACTCAGAAAATAATGAATCTTGGTCTTAGGCTCTGGGAACAGCATTTTGAGTGGGATAACTGCTCTAGAGTTTTGGGGAATTGCTTACTTTCAAAATGTCATGGCTAAGTACAGAGGCTGTGATAACTCCACACTTCCTGTTAAAAGCCTTGTTACAATGAAGGTGGACTGCCAGCATTGTGATGTAACAGGTCAAGCTACTGCTTGCGATGCTGGCATCCCATATCAAGAGTGCCAGTTTGAGACCTGGCTACTCCGCTTCTAATCCACCTTCCTGTTGTGCCTGGGAAGGCAGTGGAAGATGGTCCAAGTGCTTGGGCCCCTGCCAGCCCTGTGAGAGACCAGGACAGAGTTTTTGGCTCCTGGCTTCAGTCTGGCCCAAAATTGGCTATGGCAGCCATTTGGGGAGTGAACCAGTGGACGTAAGATTTCTGTCTCTGCCTCTCTGTTGCTCTGCCTTTCAAATAAGTCTTAAAAAAAAAAAACACAAAAGCTGGAGTGTGAAGTAAGCCTCTAAGTCATGGAAGTTCTGGAAACCCACAATGTATTCAGAACCCCTGAGGCTGACATTAAGTGGGGTAAGACATTTGGGAAAATAATCTGAACTTTAAAGGGACTTAACCTGTATCTGTGGCCTTTATAAATTCTTCCTGGGAATTAGAAAATGGGAGAGGGGTTCAAAAATTTGGGCAACCAACATTGCTGGCATCTGTTATCATGGTATCTTTATATATTTCATCTTTTTTTTTTTTAAAGATTTATTTATTTATTTGAAAGAGTTACACAGAGAGAAGAGAGGAAGAGAGAGAGAGAGAGGTCTTCTATCTGATGGTTCACTCTCCAGATAGCCGCAACAGCTGGAGCTGTGCTGATCTGAAGCCAGGAGCCAGGAGCTTCTTCCCGGTCTCCCACGTGGGTGCAGGGGCCCAAGGACTTGGGCCATCTTCCACTGCTTTCCCAGGCCACAGCAGAGAGCTGAATCGGAAGTGGAGGAGCTGGGTCTCAAACTGGTACCCATATGGGATGCTGGCACTTCAGGCCAGAGCGTTAATCTACTGCGCCATAGTGCTGGCCCCATACAGATCTCATCTTAATATCTGCATTTTAACTCACGTCACAATGACTGACATGCTACATAGGACCAAAACAGCTGGGCATCATTTAGCATGGGAAATAGAATAAGTTGCAAATTTTCAGCTTTGGCTTTCAAATGTACTTGGAATTGATCCAATGAACATAAAGTTCAGATCCATTCCAGAGCCTTCTGGGGACAGAATCTAAACCACTTATCAGCAGTCCAGGGGAAAGCCCAGAGGCGTGGTGGCTGGCACTAAGGAAAAGGGCGGGCTCAGAAGGTGGGCACAGACTGTCCTGCTCACCTGCTCCTCTGCTCAGACTGTCACAATCCTGGTAGGCCACAGGTTCCGTGGTCACACTCAGAGCTGAAGAACAAAAACTTAGGGCCCATGCTGTGGCACAGTGGGTAATGCCCTGGCCTGAAGCGCCAGCATCCCATATGGGCACCGGTTCAAGACCCGGCTGCTCCACTTACAATCCAGCTCTCTGCTGTGGCCTGGGAAGGCAGTGGAAGATGGCCCAAGTCCTTGGGTCCATGCACCAATATGGAGAATCTGGAAGAAGCTCCTGTCTTCGGATCGGCACAGGACCGGCCATTGCAGCCAACTAGGGAGTGAACCATCAGATGGAAGACCTTTCTCTCTACCTCTCATCTCTCTGTGTAACTCTGCCTTTCAAATAAATAAAATAAATATTAAAAAAAAACTATAAAAAAAGAACAAAAAACTAGGACAGTGTCAGTGCCACTGGCTGCAGGCAGGACAGCGTTCCTCACGGTCCCTCTTTCTTGGGGAGGAAGAGTGATCTACTGGACTGACACGACTGCGGGGAGAAGTGGGAAAGCTCGGATCAGCTCTGCCCTTCAGACTGAGCTGCCCAGATGGCACAGGGCACAGGGTGTGCACTGCTTGCTCCTGAGTGCTGCTCTGATCAGTCCAGAGGCAGCACAGAAGAGAGAAGGGCCTGGGTCAAGTACTTATAAACCAGGAATTCAGCTAGCTCACCCACTGGCTCACCCCATGCTGTGGCGTTCAATTCAGTTTATCTATTTATTTACTTGAAAATCAGAGTTAGGGAGAGGAAGAGAGAAAGAGAGAGAGAGAGAGATGTCTTCCTTCTGCTGGTCTATTCCCCGGATGGCCGCAACAGCCAGGGCTAAGCCAGGCCAAAGACAGGAGCTCCATCTGGGTCTCCCATAGGTCTCGTGGGCCATGTTCTGCTGCTTCTCCCAGGCCATTAGCAGGGAGCTGGATCAGAACTGGCGCACCTGGGACTTGAACCAGTTCCACAGGGGATGCTGGTGTCCCAAGTGGTGCCTTTGCTCACTACGCCATCATGCCCGTCCTCCAATTCTGCTGTGCTCAGTGATAATGGCAATGTTCTGATCTCCAAGAGTAAAATAAAGATTCAGCAGTCAGTGCTCACAAAGGCCTTCCCCTTTCCTGTGGAAAACAGCAGCACAGAACTCGCTGCACCTTCCCAATGAAATCAAAACTACAGGAGGAAACCAACCTGAGTCGAGATCCATGTCGGCGGGGGACGCAGCCGAGCTGCCTTCCTTCTTCTGCTTCTTTGGGCTCCTGGGGCTGGACTGGGAGGAAGACCTTTTGCTGCCAGACTTACCACCGGGCTACAGGGGAAACCAAACCAAATGCAGTTAGATGAGGTAGATACACAATTAAGTTTCACCCCTTCACTTAAATATCGCATAAAAACTACTCTAGGGACCAGCACTGTGGTGTATTGGGTAAAGCCGCCACCTGCAGTACCAGCATCCCATACTGGCACTGGTTTGAGTCCTGGTTGCTCCACTTCCAATCCAGCTCTCTGCCACAGCCTGGGAAAGCAGTGGAAAATGGCCCAAGTCCTTGGGCCCCTGTGACTGTATGGGAGACCCAGAAGAAGCTCCTGGCTCCTAGTTTCAAATTGGCTCTGCTCCAGCCATTTAGGCCATCTGGGGAATCAACCAGCAGATGGAAGACCTCTTTCTCTGCCTCTGCCTGTCTGTAACTTTGCCTTTCAAATAAATAAATAAATCTTAAACAAAACCTGTGGACTTAAGTATAGGTATCTAGGGGCCAGCACTGTGACAGTGGGTTAAAACTACCACCTTACAGTGCTGGCATCACATATGGGCTCCAGTTGGCAGTTCAGGTGCTCTACTTCTGATCCAGCTTCCTACTAATGCACCTGGGAAAGCAGCAGAGGATGGCCCAAATACTTCAGCTCTTGTACCCATGAGAGAGACCCGACCTGGGTTTGGCCTGGCCCAGCCTTGGCCATTGCAGTCATTTGAGGAGTGAACCAGAGGATGGAAGATCTTTCTCTCTAACCCTGCATTTCAAATAAATTAAATAAATCTAAAAAAAGAAAAAAATTCTAGGTATCTGCAGAATTGAACTTTTTTCTCTTTGATTCAGATACCAAGAATCTTTTATATATACAGCAAGAAAAGGCATTAAGATGCTGATGAGTTACAAAGCCTCACAGATACATGCAATCAGTTATTAAGAGATCACACCCTGACTGGCGCTGCTGCTCAATAGGCTAATCCTCCACCTAGCGTCGCCGGCACACCAGGGTCTAGTCCCAGTCAGGGCGCCGGACTCTGTCCTGGTTGCCCCTCTTCCAGGCTAGCTCTCTGCTATGGCCCGGAAGTGCAGTGGAGGATGGCCCAAGAGCTTGGGCCCTGCACCACATGGGAGACCAGGATGAGCACCTGGCTCCTGCCTTTGGATCAGCCCAGTGCGCCGGCTGCAGAGCACCAGCCGGGGCAGCCATTGGAGGGTGAACCAACAGCAAAAGGAAGACCTTTCTCTCTGTCTCTCTCTCTCACTGTCCACTCTGCCTGTAAAAAAAAAAAAAAAAAAAAGAGACCACACTCTTAGAATCTTTACCGGTTGGAAGTTGGAGGTGAGGTAACTGGCAAACACCTCCTTCTGCTGACAAGCCTGCATGGGGATGGAACCGAACATCCTCCATTCCTAGTGATGAAACACAAAGTGGAACACACATTTGGGAAACGTCACATTTTGAGATTTTGCTGAAAGGAAGTAAAGTAAAGGTTTTGGATTAAAACTGTTTTATGTGACTTTTCCTTTATTAAAGATGCCTGCGTTGTCTGGCATCCCAGGTGAGTGCGGGTTCGTGTCCTGGCTGTTCCCTTCCCATCCAGCTCTCTGTTAATGACCTGGGAAAAGCAGCAGAAGATGGCTCAAGTGTTTGGGCCCTTGCTACCCATGTGGAAGACCTGGCTGAAGCTCTTGGTTCCTGGCTTCAGCCTGGCCCAGTCCTGGCCATCTGGGGAATGAACCAGTGGGTGGAAAATCTCTCTCTGACTCTCCTTTTCTCTGTAACTCTGCCTATTAAGTAAATACATTATATCTTTTTTTTTAAAGAAAGAAATAATTGTGTGTTGAAGGGAAACAAAAGCCTGCCTGTGAAACGACCAGGATGGTTAAGACTGCAGGACGGCTTGACATAACTGCTCAGTCTACTGTGTGCCGACTGGGGGCAGTCAGAGTGCAGCCTCTCCTCGGGTTTCAGAGCCCCAGACTTGCTCCCATCATGCTCTGGCACCACCACCAGGACTGTCCACTGCTCACTTCTGGTAACATACTTACTGGCTTCTGTTTCTTCCCTTTCCAAATAAAGTACTGCTCTTTAAGGTTTAACATTGTTTCTCTCTAATCTCCAGTAACACATTCAACAGTGGCTCCCAGAAAGGATCCCATTGAGGTCTCAGCTAAGAGTAGGTCCCAGGGTCTGACTCTCAGCTGAGAGCTGGACTCGGCATGTGCGTTTCTGCCCAGAATTGGGCTGGCACCGAGACCCACCCCCAGAAGCTCTGATGTGGGTGTCCTGCAAGTCAGCCTTCACTGAAACACACCCTGTTTTGTGTGAGCTCATTACTTGAAATGTATTAAAATACAATAATTGTTGAACCTTGAAACATAAGATGAAAGTTGGTAAAAACCATTCATAATCAGAATGAGAAATTGTCATTTAGGGGAAAGAAGAAAGAAAGAACAGGAAAAAGTTACAGCACACTTATATTTATTAGAGACAGAAATTTACTTCCCAAGTAATTCTTGGAAATAATCTAAGTTCAGAGTAGTTTCAGATTTACAAAATCTGATCTATTTCCTCTCCTTTTAAGGAACTAAATTTGGCATAAAATCCTGATGAATCATTTTAAGATTCTAATCAATGTGTAGAAATTTAAAATTAAATATAAATAACAAATTCACTTTTTTATGTAACAGTAATTTATAGTTAACACTTACATAATAAGTTAATAATCTGTTTTTTCTTTAGAGATTATTTATTTGAAAGACAATTACAGAAAGAGAGGAAGAGACAGAGGGAGAACTTGGAATAATCTTTAACATAATATGTCATATCCTAAGAGAATAAAAAAACCAATATACTCACATCTGGAATTCCTCTGGGTGTAGATATATTAAAACCTGGATAGTTTACCAATTTCGAGAGATCGTAAGTGACACTTTTATTCTGCTGCACTTCTCCAACCTCCGTTTCACCATCAGCATCATCTGTTACAGACCATCAGAAAAAAGTATCAACATTGCTAGATGCTGTTATACATCACACCCCACATCAAACGCACACCTGCAAAATGCTTATATTCACAGCTATAGAATCAGTCTGGGAATAGTTTTAAGTATCGGTTTTTTAAAACAATGTGGAAATATTTCTTTGATAAAAATGTTTAAAATCTCAGAAACTGGGCTGGAGTCGTGATGCAGTGGGTAAAGCAGCTGCCTGCAACGCCAGCATCCCATATGGGCACCAGTTCGTGCCTTGTAGTCCCACTTCCAATCCAGCTCCCTGCTAACGGCCTGGGAAAAGCAGCAGCAGATGGCCCAAGTGTTTGGGCCCCTGCTACCCACATGGGAGATCC
>CM027396.1:21245589-21262162 GCA_015711505.1 Sylvilagus bachmani
CAAACACCCACAATGGCTGGGGCCAGTCTGAAGCTGGGTAGTAGAAACTCATTCCAGGAATGAGGAAGCTAACATGGCTGGCAGGAAGCTAACCACTTGAGCCCCGACCACTGCCTGCCAGGGTCTGCATTAGAAGGATCCAACCCCTGGTCTGGGGTACTGAGGAGCCGAATTCTAGACTACTACATAGTTCTAGACTACTAATAGTTTCTGTATTTAAACTTCATGAATCAGCTGGCACTGGAGGATCTCTATCTGCCCCCTTACTGAGGAGGTAGACTTGTCAGGATGAGCTGGAGAGGTGACACTCGGGCTACGCAGCCACTAAGCAAGTCCAGGAAAGCACCTGGTAATCACGGATACAGTGAGGCTCAGTTCCTCCTTACAAACATAGGAAACAGTTAATTCAGCACACAATGAACAAGCCAGCCATTCCTATAGCATTTTGTTGTGACTTTAATCATAATAATAAAGGTAACATATACCTTTCCCGTCATAGAGGGCCAGTCCCGAGTGCTCCAGTTCAGCCTCTTTGAGCCACCCTGGGGGGTATCCCAGCTGACGCATCCGATAGATAAAAGGGGGAAGACTCCTGTCTGTCACACCCAGTGCATCCTGAAGTTCCTCACTAAGAAAAAAAAAAAAAAACACGAGTTCCTCTTTGCACAAATACATGTAACGTTCTGATATTTCAAAACTTTTGTTTTCTAGTACATAGCAGGTAACATGGTGCCTAACAAATAGTTAAAATTTCAACAAATGTGTATGAACGACCCAATGCACAGTCCTGTGGGACTCTGTTAGAGGACACTTACACCCTGGTGAATACCTGAGGGTACACAGAGTGTTCCCAACACTGGGGAAGTAAAAACAGCGTCTGTGGCAAAATGACAGCACTACCTGATAACTCCTGGCTTGAATCTTCCAAATCTTTCTTCTACTTCCTCTGCATGATATCGCTGCTGGAAATTCTGATTGTTTGCCTCACCACAGGCGTCCAAATACTCTTTTCTCTTTTCACTGATTCGAGCAGCATTCCGAGGCTAAATCGTATTTGAAAAGAATGGTGTCAAGCAATTCTGAAATAGTTCAGAAATTAGTAAAACTGGTTTTTAGATCAAAAAGATTTTTTGGTTTTAATGTATAAGGAACAAGTATAAAAGAGGATGGATATTTTAGAAAAGCAAGCAAGGAAGAGAACCAGTCACTTTAATTTGTTTTTACCTAAGTATTATCATAATTTAAGTTTTTAGAATAAACTGTAAAAATTAACTCATGATTCATTCACTTCAAGTTATAGTCTTATATTATCTTTTCAAAGTATAATGCCTTAAAATATGCATGAGTTTGAATAGATTTTAAATTAAAGAATTATAACAAAGTAACAGAGGAAGTTTCTTCCTATCACACAACCATAAATGTGTTGAAAACATGAGCCAGCTCTGATGTGTAGTTCAAAGATGTGCTTTTTATATGAGAAGAATTTACCATCGGACAATCTTTCATTTGATGTTCTTCAGAACCACAATTGAAACAGTGAGGCTTTGGCCTAGTTGGTCAAAAAAAAAAAAAAAAAGATTTTCATAATGTAAATGATAATACAAATACAAACCGATAAAATTCTGTTTACCAGCAGAGTGTATCGGAGACAAGAAAGCAAGCAGGATCTGCAGTAGTGAGTGCACTGACAGCTCTCACACGCAGTGGTTTAGGTAAACAGTGCTGCAGCCTTCTAGCCAAGAACCAGTCTGTTCCTGACTGATCTGCTCCCTCGTTTGTTTTCTAGGGATTAATAACAGAAGAACCAAGCAAACAGACTTCCTGCTTCCCTTAGCTAACACGGAAAGAAGGCAGGCTGCTCTACGACAGCAATCACACCTTTCCACCCTCCAGGCCCCTCAGGCATAAACTAATTCCAAGAAACACATGAAACACATGACCGATTTAAACATTTACCATATTCCTGTATACAGAAATTCTAGCTCGATCTGTAATTCACTTCACAGTAAACCAGCAATAACGAACATTAACTTTTCAAGCTAAAAGAGTTCATGGTTTTGGTCAAGAAAATAACACAGAACAACTGCCCACACAAACCTTTTTGCCTTTACTTGCATCTCTTGCCCTTCTAGAGAAACAATGTGGCTGAAGACTTGCTGGTACCTTTAGTGAGGTCATTAAGGAACAGTTATCATAGTCTGCAAAATTTGGTAAACTTTTTAAAAGGTGAGCTTAGTGGCAAGATGCATAAATGGTCTTCATTCACTAGGTAGGATACTTGGGTATTTCCCATCCTTCGGTAAGCTGAGGGTTTTCATTTAGTAGCGGTTGCCCCAATTTATCAAGGCAAAAATTAGTAAAATACAGGACACTTCCTACAACCTGCAGAAAACAAGTCAAAAAATATTGCTATTTAAGCAGGAAAAAGAAGACATTGAATAATGTAAGACTATGATTAGTTGTTTTAACAGTCCATTTTTGGATGAAATTGTTAGAAATAATTAACTCCCTGGTTAAAGGAGCCAGGATTTGGATGTGTAAGGAAAAGCTACATCTGAGTTTTTCTTCTGTACTAGGTCATAACTATCAGCTATATTCTCTTCAGAATTCAAAAAAATAAAAGCCTTGACTCTCACAATACCCCATTTCTTTGATTCTCTTTGAAAATCCTAAGATATATTTACTGTTTCCATTTCCTTTATTTTCATTGATTCTTTTCTTTTCCCTCCAATTTCTGGGGAAAATTTCACAGGCAAGTTGAAAAAAGCAGTGTATGAATGTTCACATCCCCTTTACCTAGATGCAACCAACATTTGTTCATCGTTGGACACTTCTGGTCTGTCTGTACACACACCCATACGCACACACACCCACGTGAGAAGTCAGTTGTATAGATCATGACATTTCATCTATAAGTACTTCAATCTGAGCTTTCTAGAAGATTATTAACCTATAAACCACAATATCTTTTTACACCTAAGAAACTAATAACTTTCAGTTTCACCTGTAACTAATCTCTATTTAGTTTTCCCCAACTGTCACCCAAATGCCTTTTATAGTTTTTGGGTTTTTTCCAAGTCAGAATTTGATTAAAGTTTATATATTACATTTAGATGCCGTATGTTTTTAGTCTCTTAGTCTAAAACATTCTTCCTATGTCTTATAAATGTCACTGCCATTCTCTTGTGTTCCTATCACGGCACTAAGCTACCTGACAGTGGAGCTCCCCAATGACCTCGCCCAGCAAAATTCAATGGACAGTTCCCAACCTTCACCTGACTCCACCTATCAGCAGCGATGGACACAGCTGAGTCTGCCTTCCTCCTCTGGCTTCCAGGCCACCTGCTCTCATTCTCCTCCTATCTTGCTGATCATTTATCCACCTTCTTCGCAGATCCTTCTCCTCTCTCCATCCTCTACACACTAGAGTGTGCTAAGGCTCGGAACTTACTCTTCCTCTCCACTCTCACTCCCCAAGTGAAGTATCCAGACCCAGGTAGGAAATACAAGGCAATACAACAGCCTGCCAAGGACAGGTTCTGACCCCTCCTCAACTCCAGCCCCCTCCAATCTGCCCCTCCTCCAGCCTTCAGCACAGAAGTCAAGGACATCCTTCCAACTGCTCAGACCAAAGCCCTGAGTTCTACTTCTGCTCTCACAGGCTACATCCAGCTGACTCATACAGTTGATCAGCTCCGCTTTCCAAGGATATAGGGTTCTTCTCACTTCTCATTGCCACTGTCACTGGAATCTCATCCTTGTTTTCTCTCAGCAGAGAGAAAAAGAACACTAAATAATAACACATACAATAATAACTTCCTAGCTAGTTTACAGCTTCTGTGAATAACCAGCCAGACTACATTCCACATAAAACCTCAAGTCCTATCACGTCGCATTTCTACCTAAAATTGTCAAACGCCATCTCATCTTACAGTAAAACCCAAAGTTCTCACCATGGCCTCTCGGTCAACACAGGGACTCAGATCATATGAGGGGACTTCAAAAATTTGTGGAAAGGTGAAAAGCTAAGTTTATTTTGGAGTAAAACTCATGCATTTTTTCCTAGAAAAAATATATATATTCATTAACTTTCTAAAGAATTTTCACATGGATTTCAAAGCTTTTTTGTACCAAAGCAGATGTATCTTCTAATTCCATTTTCCTGAGCTTTGTGAAGTACTCTTGCACGCTGGATCAGACCTTGGCTGTGCCACTTACATCTATGAAATGCGCATAGTAACAGTATCCTCACCAGTAACACCTACAATGAACTTACAATCCACATCCAGTGCTTCAAAAAGTTCACAGAAAGATGGAATTAAAAGATGTTTATTCGGTGCAAAATATTGTAAAATTCATGCATAAGAGGGGTTTTCTCCTGGCTTCGGATGGGCACAGCACTGGCTGTAGTGGCCATTTGGGGAGTGACCCAATGGAAGGAGGACCTTTCTGTCTCTCTGTCTATAAACACTACCTGTCCCCCCCCCCCAAAGGAGGGGTTTTAAAATAGTTCATGGAAACATGTATTATGAAAAAACTACACATGGATTTCATAATCTTTGTAACAAAATAAACTTATCTTCCAATTCCACATTCCATGAACTGTCTGTGGCCCCAGCCTGCAACGGCACTGGCCGGGCCTCTCCCTCAGGGCTTCTCAAGTACTACTCTGTGGTCTGCAGTTCCTGCTCCCTCCGAGCAGCCAGGCTGGGGCTCAGATGCTGTCTCTGCGTCATCTGCCTTCCCCAGCAGAACGGGACAGCAAGGAGCTGGGCCTGGCCCTTTTTCTCACTGCTGTGTCCCTGGAACCTAGAAGAGCTCCTGGCACAAAGCAGCCTTCAGTACATACTTATCAGCATTTGTTAAAAGACATTAATAAATACACAAAATACTCAATTTCTAGGTAGATATCACTTAAAATCCCAGAACCTTAACAGTTAGAAGGAAAAAGAAAAGCTACCTAGCTCAAAATCACAAATTTTCCTTTAATGATAGCATTTTGGTTTTTATTTAACTCTAGTAAAAAATGGAATTCACTTTACTTAATAAGATATTCCACTTCACTCTTTACATCTGAGAGAAATTTCAGCTTTCTAGAAGTTGAGTTGAAATGTCCCTGCTTATATTCAGTTTACCCACTGGTTCTGGTTCTGGCATAAAGGCTGATCTAAAAAACCACCTCTGTCCCATTTGCAGAGATATGACAGCCATTGCAGATCTTTTCAGTATGGCCTGTGGGCTTGGCACCACACAGCATGCCCCATGTCTTCGACACTGTGGTATGTCAATCAGGTGGTAATAGCCCATGACCATGGAAACTGCTGTCATCTTTTAACAGATCCTAGAATGATGTTGCCTTCCACAGTATCATGCCCCCACGTTGTACCGACACCACAGGCACTGAAAGGTCTCCATGTTCGTCTTCTCTGTTAAGCTGCTTCTGTTTTCCACCTGCCAGTCACGTCAATCATTTTAACTTTCAGATCTGCCGTTTACTTTATTAGTTATCTATCCCTGCGTCAGTCTTCTGTAAGCTCAACAAGCAAGCTATCTAGTCCTTCATTCAAGTTCTTGAAAATAAACACAGAGAGAGGTTGGTTAGAACAAAAATGAAATCTTCCAAAGTGTGTCTCCTGTGCGTGAGATCACAATACAGTAGTTATTAAAAAGAAAACTATAATGGACTGAATCCTCATTATGGTTTATTAAGAAAGAATGCAGTGGTCACGTGAAGAGTGCGCCTACACCACTATTCACTTAATGCCACCCAGCTGAAAGAGGAAGCGCCCATCTGCCGGATTCCCAACTTACACTGAAAGCTTCCTTGCTGTTTTTAACAACACAGGATTCTTCTACTTTGTGGTCCTCTTCTAATACAATACTGGATGGCTGAGGCAAAGGAAAACACACATCACAAAAGGCCATCAGTGCTTAATAAACTGAAATCTCAAATCTTAGGAATCTGGACACATACCTCTATTTCCTAATACACAACACTAAGGCACATAAAATGTTGGACTTGTTGCTTTCATGATTAGTGAGCTTAGTAGGGAAGCTCAGAATGGTCAGCAGTAGGAAGAGATATAAAGAGCTTTCTCTGAAGTGCTAGCATACGCTACGACTTGTGCTAATCAATGCTAATTAGAGGCCTTTCAACACTTAAAGTAGCAAGGCAGGCATGACTTTATTTTGAAATTGTATAACCAGAAAGATGAAAAAAATAGGTAATTTTATATTACTGGCAAATACCAAAAATATAACCTTCAGAGTTCTCACACTACTAAAAAAGTTTGAAGTGTTCTTTAAAAAAAAATTAATGATGGTCAGAAAGGCTACAATCGTTAAAATTTTACATGATGCATAAAAACTAAGGATGTTTAAAAATGTAACCAGCAAGCTCCATTCTCCAGCTCCTGAGGATGAGCAGCTAGAGATCCTTACTTGACAGAATCTTCTTACCTGAATTCTTAATTGAAAAAAGTTCAGACATATAAACTCAAGCTCTAATGTTCACAAGTGAAATTTCTCAAGATTCAATTTTTTTGGACACAGTACTGACTTTTGAAAAACACACACAGCACATGAATCTCATGGTAAGATTTTTTTTATAAACCCCAGAAACAGAGAATTTTCTTTTCTGTCCTGAAATCAACTTTCTGCCCAAACCTACGTGTCCAAGCTAAGAACCCTAGAGTCCTAAGTGAAGCCGGGTCTGAGCATTTCCACCCTGACCAAAGCACCACATCCTCAATCAAGTCAGGTTGCTGGGTGTTCCGATTCCTAAGTGGTGGAAGGATGGGAACCAAAGAGGATCCTCATGACCTAATAACTGGCAGTGAAAAGCACATCCTATTAATCGTAAAGTCTTTTAAATTAGAAATACCTGGGGCAAAAGATTAAAGGAAGTCTTTTCCACATCATTTTTCTGCTGTTCCTCAAATCTTTTTACTAAATTTGATACAAATTCCTCTATTTCTTGATGATACTGCCTGTATAAGAAGACAAAATGGTTAGAGTCCAGACAGTAAAACATTTAATAGATTGATGTCTTACACATTATTATATTTTTGTTTTCTTATTTTGCTTTTTTTTAATAAATCACTGCCTCTAACACTCAGGAACCTATTCCTTATGAAAAAATATACACTGTTGCCAAGTCAATGAAATGATTATGATAATCTAACACAGTGCTAGTACTGAACAGCTGCTGTACAGTTGTAAAAATAAATGGATTTTATTTATATGCTTTATGTACTTAACTTTTGAATACATACTACATGTAAATGGCTCAAAATCCAAAAGAAGTAAAAGATTACATAATTGAAAGTTCCCTTGCTCTCCTGTCTCCTGGTCAGCTATCTGCAACATGCATGAACTGAAGTGCTCAGATGTTCTGTGTCCTCCTCCCAGACAGAGACTCTCCGTGCATACAGAAAGACACACTCATAAACATGAAGCTGGAAAAAATAAAACCAAAATGCAATGCAAGAAAGAATATTGAGGTCCACTTCCTCTAGCCCTCTAGGGCCAGGAACCATGCTCATTAAGCACTCCGCTGCCCTCAGCTGAGGAAGCTTCCAAGGCGCCCAGGCCTTGCCAGATGGTAGGCAAGGTGCCTAGGCCTCCGCACAGACTTGATGACAGGAGGCTGGATAGAAGCCGCACCATCACGAGCTGATCCTAATGAGAGGCGAGGGCAGCAGTGCCAGAGCTCTTACCCCGCCCTCACAGCCCTGGGTTCCAGTGATAAAATGGGTTATGGGCCTGGCATCCATTCTCTTTACCTCGGCCAGCCCAACAGGAACAAGGAACTGTCTGAAGTGCCTACGACCATGCGCTGAGGTAGCAACAGGGCAAGGCCTCAAGCCATTTCAGAACACTCTAGAAGCACCACAGGAATGCACTGAGTTACTCTAAACCCAAGCATGTTGGGGCGCTTGCAATGGTCTAGTTTAGCTAATAAAAAGGAATCATGTGGGTAGACTTCAAAGACAGTACGGAAAACTCAGTCACCTGATCTGGGGAGAGAAAAGGCCAACACCGTTCTGACTGACAGAACGGTAACGGTTATCTTTATTAGAAGCCATTGCTTGGGCTCGGACAGGAACTCATTCAGCTACCTAAGAGGCAGTTACCAACAGTATCCTGTTTTCCTATGCAGAAACTGAAAATGCAGAAAGGTTCCCAAACCTGACCAGGTTCACAGGGTGGAGAGTAAGAGTCTAGATTCCAGTTCAGGCTTACAAGAGTCCCACGTCCTTGTTATTAATCCTAATTTCCTAACTTTAACTCTAGGAGCATTTTAAGTAAACGAATAAAGATAAAAGCAGCATCTTTATGGAAGACATTGTTTGGTAAACATACTAGTTCATATTTTTTACGATAGGGAAAGAATTACTTACTTTGAAATAGCATTGTTCATAAACAGAATTTGTAACAGAGGTCCATCTAGCTTAGTGTTGTTCACCAGTATCCCACTAAAACAAAAGTGACAACATATTCTTAGAAGACATTAAACTTGCACATATATATATATATAAAGAAAAAATTTATAACCTTTTGTTTTTAACAAAGATTTATTTGAAAGATGTAGCGACAGAGAAAAAGGAAGAGACAGAGAGAAAAAGGTCTTCCATTTACTGGTTCACATCCTACATGCTTGCAACAGCTGGGGCTGGGCCAGGCTGAAGCCAGGAGCCAGGAACTCCATCCAGGTCTCCCACATGACGGCAGGGGCCCCAGCACTTAGGCCGTCTGCCTCTGCCTTTCCAGGCACAGCAGCAGGCAGCTGGATTGGAAATGGGGCAGCAAGGACTTCCATCAGCACTCTGATGTGGGATGCCGGTGTCTGAAGTGGCAGCTTAACCGTTGTACCATAGCACAGGCCCCCAAAGATTGCACAGTATCTTATAAATAAGACCAGACCACCAAGAACTCCAGTCTCAAGGAAAATCTAAGTCTTTGCCAATTGGATTTAGTTTAATGGTCCTACCCAAGGGTATCCTTTACTTAACATATAAAAAATTAAGGGGGCTGGTAATGTGGCATAGCAGGTGAAGCCGCTGCCTGCAGAGCTGGTATCCCATACGGGTGTTGGTTCAAGTCCCTGCCCCTCCACTTCTGATCCAGCTCTCTGCTATGCCCTGGGAAAGTGTGGAAGATAGCTCAAGCCCTTGGGCCCCCGCACCCACATAGGAGACCTGGAAGAGCTCCTGGCTTCAGACTGGAGTAGCTCCAGCCACTGTGGCCATCTGGGGAGTGAACTAGCAGATGGAAGATCTCTTTCTCTCTCTCTCTACCTCTGTAACTCTTTCAAATAAATAAATCTTTAAAAATAAATAAATAAAAAAATTAAGAACTATATTTAATCTTTCAGTTTTCAACCAAAAAGTTTCTTTACCTGATTGGACAGTTTTTCTACAAACTAGGGAGGAACTGGATATACCAGCCAATTACAATAATTTATTTCTAGGGGCTAGCGCTGTGGTGCAGCAGGTTAACGCCCTGGCCTGAAGCGCCGGCATTCCTTATGAGTGCCGGTTCCAGTACCGGCTGCTCCTCTTCCAATCCAGCTCTCTGCTATGCCTGGGAAAGTAGTGGAAGATGGCCCAAATCCTTGGGCCCCTACACCACGTGGGAGACCCGGAAGAAGCTCCTGGCTTCGGATTAGTGCAGCTCCGGCCATTGCGGCCATCTGGGGAGTGAACCAGCGGACCGAAGACCTCTCTCTCTCTCTCTTTGTGTCTCCTCTCTCGGTGTAACTGTGCCTTTCAAATAAATAAGTAAATCTTTTAAAAATTTATAAAAAAATAATTTATTTCTAAATGAACCTGAGTGCATTTAACTTTGAGTATGCAGGAAAGTGAAACCCCTTATAAATACATGAACAGACCCCGGGAAGGCAAGACAGTGTATCAAACATCTCCAAACCAGGATTCTAAAACAGATGTCAGAAAACAGCTGACTCTCAAACAATATGGAGGTTAGGGTGTGATTACCACAACTTTTAAGATAAACACTTAATGTTTAAATGATCAACTCTATCAGGAAATGTATTTAAAACAGAGTATCTCATTTATTTAAAATTTTTAAGTTTATTTTTATTTATTTGAAAGAAAGAGAATCTCCCATTTGCTAGTTTACCAATTTTAACCTGTATGCCTGCCTACTTCATTATGCCTACAAGATACAGCTGAACCAGGCTGAAGCCTCCAGCCTGGATCTCAATCAGCCCGAGTCTCCCATTCGAGTGGCAGGGACCCAACTACTGGGGCCACCACCAAGTTCCTCCTCCCAAGAGTATCTTTAACAAATAAAAATGGCGACTTTTCTTTTTAAAGGAGGAATCCTTGTTACATTTAACACATTTTATATCTAACCAAAAATAAGATATTCAAAGTGTACTCAAAGTGTACTCAACTAGAGGCATGAGGAAGTTATTCTCAAAGACTTTTAAATAAAAGGTTTTAGTAACCAATGTAGCCAGTTACTTCAACCAGTATGATGGACAAAACTGTGCATGTAAAATTACATCAGGGCACCCCCAAATTCTGAAAGATGTAAATTACCATTCCACATAATAAAATCTCTACTTAACTAGTGATCTGCTAAATTTATATTAACAGGGCCGGCGCCACGGCTCAATAGTCTAATCCTCCGTCTTGCGGCGCCGGCACACCAGGTTCTAGTCCCGGTCGGGAAGCCGGATTCTGTCCCGGTTGCTCCTCTTCCAGTCTAGCTCTCTGCTGTGGCCAGGGAGTGCAGTGGAGGATGGCCCAAGTGCTTGGGCCCTGCACCCGCATGGGAGACCGGGAAGAAGCACCTGGCTCCTGGCTTTGGATCAGCATGGTGCGCCGGCCGCGGCAGCCATTGGAGGGTGAACCAACGGCAAAGGAAGACCTTTCTCTCTGTCTCTCTCTCTCACTGTCCACTCTGCCTGTCAAATTTATATTAACAGAACAAGCATTTAATCTGCTGAAATGGGATGCTGAAATTTGCTGTCTACTTTTTTTCAAAAGCACATTACCTGCTTCTTTTAAAACACTGTATCGTGCACGGTTTCTACCAAGAACAGATTTCGATTGTGTAAGCACATCTTCGGTGAGAGGGGCGCGTAACCCTAACCTTAACTTCCCGGGAATGCTTACGGAATGGGACGACGGGGCGGGGCTGACAATCTGCCAGTTCTAAACATTAAGTCAAAATGTCCTGGATTGTTTCACAAATACTTTCACTCATCAGCCAGTTAAAAAATGGAGCGCGCTCAGAACTTCGATTTTACCCCCACAGATTAAGAATGAAGGATAATTACTGATTGCTGTATGCTGAACAACTAAAAGTGATCCAAAAAATCCTGTACCTTTTATACAAGGAAATAGTGATTCAATATCGGTATCAGGATAAATAAGAAGGGAAACTGTGGGGCAGCTGTAAGACCTCATACCTCGGTCGAGTCAGAATGTTCAATTTTCTTTTAAGTTCTTGATGTTATTGGTTATTAAGGAGTAACAGTCCTCATTAAACAAAACCACGCACACCATAAAAGTCAACTGCCACACTCTCGCTAACGTTACAGGAGATCGCATGGCACACACACTGGGCTCACGTGCTGCTGCGGCGGCCAGGCGCTGGACGTCCACATTAAAGAGGCATGTCCACCCCTTCGGACACAGATCCAAGACAGGACAGTAAAAGTTAAGGGACTAGCGGGCGGAGCCAGAAACAGCGGTGCCCTCCAGGAAAGCCTACACAGCCAATGACAACCTTCCCGCCAGGGCCCCGCGCCGGGGATCAAGCAAACGCGACACCGCATCGGCGACGTGGGCTCTGGGACGGAGGCTCCGGGCGCCCACGGCGCAATGCAAACAGGCCGGGGACAGCGGCCCCGCGGGACGAGACACCGGCCTGGGACAGCCTGCCTGAAACCAAATCGTCTGCGCACGTCCCGCGAATCCCTCGCCCGCACTCGCGGCAAACGCACAGCGCCGCAGCCGGCTCAGAGCTGCGAGAACGAACTCCAGGCTGCGTCCCGACCCGCCTCGCGCAGTCAAGCAGGCCTCCCGGCCCGGCCCCTGCAGGCCCGCACCCCTGACCGCACGGCTGACCGCAGGGCTGACCGCGAGGCGCTGCCCGGGCTACCCCGCCCGCGGGGCCGCAGAGGGGCGTCTGGCCAGGCCCGCCCGCGGGGCGCGGGAAATGGCTTGGAACCCTGGCCCCGGTGGAACCCCACGCCGCGGCGACAGGGCCCGGCGAGCGGGAAGGATATTCTCGGCGCGGAGCCGCTCGATGGTTTCCTCGCACTGCCGGAGCCGCGCCTGCAGCCCCGCGTCGCCAACACCGTCTTCGTCCTCCTCGGCCCCGTCCTCGTCCTTGAAGCGGGTGTGAACGGGCTTCGGCATCGACTCCTCCGGGGGGTCAAACGCCTCAAAGAGCTCCAGGTCGCCGAAATCCACCTCCGCCGCCATTTTGGGTTGCGAGAGAGATTCGCGAGGAGGCGGAGCCAGCCACCGCGGTGGAGGGCGAAGGTGGCCGGGCGGCACCGCTCGTCAGGGCCCGGTTTCGCCCGACGCAGGCCGCGCGAGGGGCGGGGCCAGCCCCCGGGAGACTACAAGTCCCGGCATGCAACGGCTCCACGCAAAGGCACTTCCGGGGCTGCGTGGGAGCACTGCATGCTGGGTCGGGTGGTTTCTAAGCGACTGGTAACTCATTGTTGGCGCTGCGTGCCGTGCTTAGTCCTTTTGCAAACGCGAAGCCCGCCGGACCGGACCAGGTGTTCTAACAGCCTGGGCTGCAGGGGCTGCGTGACCACCAAAGGCAGGGCTCACAGCGATTCTCGCGTCCGTGATAAACAAGAGGACGACGACCTCCCGCCTGGCCACCGACTTCGTTTGTGATCACGGGCGTGCGACTGGAGTTTATTGGGCTCGTTTTTGCGTAAAAGTAGCTCGCTCGCTGGAGTAATGGGTGTGTCGTTCCACCAGCCGGCCACTATTTACCGCCTGCAGTGTGTCGGGCCCTGTCAGGAACCTAAGGAAGCGGAGTGACCCCGATTCCCACTCAGGAAGCCTACAAGTCACGAAAAACACCACCAAAAGCCCGTTTCCCACGCTGAAAAACGAGGGAAACACAAGTTAGAGACATGTGACAAGGAAACTCGCCGGTCTGTGCGAGCCAGGACCCCGGAGGACTGAGCGAAAGATGCTGGTGCTGGGTGGGACCCAGGGGCGGCGCCAGGCGGAAGCTGGACCGACTCAGTCCACACTGGGGGTCCCTGCAGCCACTAGGACAGGCAGTGTGTGGGTGACCAGCGGATCTACATTTTGGTCATATAGATCTGACCACAGGGGGAAATAAGACTGAGGATGGAGCCAGAGCAAGATTCTGAGTCTTGTTGGCAGATGCGCTTTGTTGAAAATATCTGAAAGGGAGAGGCAGACTCCCCATCCACTGCTCACTTCCCAGATGCTTCTAACAGCCAGGGCTGGGCCATACTGAATCCAGGAGCCCAGAACTCCATCCTGGCCGCTCATAGCACTTGAGCCATCATCTGCAGCCTTCCCAGGCACGTTAACAGGATGTGGGACCCGAAGAGGTGTAGCCAGGACTCAATCAGGCACTTGAACATCTCAAGCAGCAGCTTAAACGGCTGTGCCCCAATGCCTACCCCTTGGTAAGATTTTTATAATTAAGGGTGTTCACTTGAATTAAAGTGTCAATAGTTGTAAAGTTAGCTAAGTATCAGAAATAGAGAATGTTGAAAACGAGCAACAAATCTCATTCGGACTTAAACTGGTTGGATAAATGGTCATTTCAGAGACCAATGGGTGCTCAATAGGCTAATCCTCTGCCTGCAGCGCAGGCACACTGGGTTCTAGTCCCAGTTGGGGCACCGGATTCTGTCCCAGTCGCTCCTCTTCCTGTCCAGATCTCTACTGTGGCCCGGGAGTGCAGTGGAGGATGGCCCAAAGTCCTTGGGCCCTGCACCTGCATGGGAGACCAGAAGCACCTGGCTCCTGGCTCCTGATCAGCGCAGTGCGCCGGCCGCAGCTGCCATTTTTGGGTGAACCAATGGAAAAGGAAGACCTCTCTCTCGCTGTCCACTGTCACACACACACAATGGGTGAGGGGGGCCAAGCCCCAGTGGCAAAGAGCAGTTCCATTTTGGTTATCTGATGGTGAAGTAACTGGGCTGCTAGAAGGCATTGTTGAAGCATTTTGGTGAGACACTGCTGGAATAGTAGATTTGAGGCCTATTCTGGGCCAGACCAAGGCCAGGAGCCACTTCCTGGTCTCCAACAAGGGTAGCAGGGGCCATTTTACGGGGCGATTTTCTACAGGACCAGCCACATGTCTGTACTCTCATCATCAGTTGTCATCACCTCCCCTGATGCTGCGCAGGCAATCAGATTTGGTGGTAGACCACTTTGGATACCGCCCACCTTACTTCCTTTGGGCGCCATTTTTGAATTGCCTCCTGTGTCTAATTTCCCCACAGCATACCTCAATGGCATCTCTTTTTTTTTGAAGATTTTATTTATTCTGCTGGTTAACTCTCCAGATGGCTGCAACAGCTGGAGCTGCACCGACCCAAAGCCAGGAGACAGGAGCAGCATCTGGGTTTCCTACACGGGTGAAGGGGCCCAAGGACTTGGGCCATCTTCCACTGCGGTCTCAGGCCACAGCAGAGAGCCGGATCTGAAGTGGAACAGCCAGGAATAAAACCAGTGCCCATATGGGATGCCGGTGCTTCAGGTCAGGGCTTTAACCCGCCATGCCATAGGGCTGACCCCTCAACGGCATCTTTATTTGCTTTTTCTCAACCCCAATGAACTATCAAATTCTATTCCAGCTTCCAAATTATGGTCAAAACTGTCAGCATCTACAGCGACAAAAGCTTCAAGTGTAACGTAACCATGGATGCCACCTCTCATGTAGACAGACTTCAATAATGGCTTCTTGCATAATCATACAGTGTATACTTACCTATATGCTTCCCGCTAGACAGGAACTGACATGGTTGCCCCTGGCTGCGTGTGGCTATTGTGAATTTGAAATATGGTGATTTCCAACTGAAATGTGTTGAATGTAAAATACACACTGGATTTCAGAAACAGAAAAAATAAAAAGAGGTCTCAAAACTACTAACAGTGTTTTGGATGTTTATAAATTTCCTTTTAACTACTTACATTTGGTTACTAAGATTAAACTACTTTACTGAAATGTTGCTCCAGAGCAGCACAGAACAGACCATGTCAGACATTATGGTCAGCTCCTATGTGCAGAAGCTTCTGTATCCACATTGCCATATGGGGCCATGCACATTTTAAGACTGACTTGAGGTCATTAAACTTGAAAAATTTGTGATGACCCCCCAAATTAATGACCAGAAAGCTTTTCCCCTGAAGCATGGGAAAGCCATTTCTCCACAGAATCAGCTCTTGGAAAACCACACATTAAAAAAACTTAATTACTTGAGTTTCATGTATAATAAAAAAACATACCTAACAACAGTAATTTTTGTGAAAAAGTAGGGTGTTCTATCTTTTTAAAAAAAATTTATTTGAAAAGCAGAGTTAGGGAGGAAGAGAAATCTTCCATCTGCTTTACACTCCCCAAAAGGCCTAACAGCCAGGGCTGGGCAAGGCTGAAGCCTGGAGCTTCATCCAGGTCTCCCACGGGGGCAGCGGAGGGCCCAAGCACTTGAGCCACCTTCTGATGCCTTCCCAGGCTCATTAGCACAGAGCTGGATGGCAGTGCAGCAGCTGCGACTCACACCAGTGCCCATATGGGATGCCCGAGCTGCAGTCAGTGGCTGAATTGCTATTCCACAGCGCAAGCCCCTAAATGTTATCCTTAATCAGTCTTTGTTGTGTGGTGTTCTATCGTGATGTTTCTCAAACATTATTTTGTTATAACAAAAGTTAACTAACTTTTGTAGTTCCCCCTCATTCCCAGAGTTAAGTTGCTCTCACTTTCGTGATAATGTTATCTTCTAATGTTTTAGGTCATGCTAGAGAACACTTCAAAGGGATAATGAGAAAAGGGAATACAAAGGACTTGTTATAAGGCACTTTATTAAAATAAAAGTGCTTACATCCCTTTAATGCATTAAGCTATTTCCTGAATAACATATGGAATATTTGACAAATACTGTACACCAATTCTGCCCTTACAGTAGGAAAACAGTATTATTTTAATAAACTTATTTGCTCCTCTCACCTTCCTCTTACATTGTCACTCACCATGGTGTTACCTACAGCATAGCTGACTGTTCTTTAAAGAAGTTTCTAACCAGTGTTTTCTAATAGCAATTGCAAAATGCTACAGAAACCATAAAACAAACAAGAATTCCAGGTGACTTAAATTAAACACCAGTTTTGAGAAAACCATTTTTATTATCATCACCACCCAGCTTACTTGTGCTGGATTTTATACCAAATGGCCAGATCTTCTAAAGTACACCTACATAACATTTCTTTCATGTTTCAAGAGATGAAAATAACTGTACAAGGTTAAGTACAAAAGTACACAAGACAGTGGACACGAAAAATCTATGTATGAGATTTTACCCCAC
>CM027396.1:21262662-21409549 GCA_015711505.1 Sylvilagus bachmani
TACTCCTTGTCCGACTTCTGCTTCTAGTCCTGTGCCTGTGTCTTGATCGTGAGCGTGAGCGAGATCTGATCCGCCGTTTTCTTTCCCTGCTTCTGGATCGTGACTTCTTCCTGTCTCTGCTTCGAGATCTTGATTTCTTCCTCTCCCTACTCCTGGATCGAGACTTCTTTCGTTCCCTGCTTCTACTACGATGGCGCCTGAAATTCAAGTACAAAAATAGTTGTATTTTTCTAATTATCCACACCACATAAGTTACTTAAGTACTGCAACCAAGACAAGCAACAAAACTACTCTGAACTGTTTACATAAAGGACAACTGGGTTTTTCAAAGGATTCATACTTTACAAAATGACCTCCATTCTTTCTTGATGCTTACTAAAGAACAGTGAAGATTTCACATGTGGAAAATGTTCAATGCTTCTTATTCCAATTAAAGATTGCTGGGGAGTGGGTGATTGGCTTGGTGGTTAAGACCCTGGCCTCCTATTTTTGAAACCGTGGGTTTGGTTCTTGGTTCCACAGGTGATAGCTTAAGTGACTGGGTTCCTAACTCATGCAGGAGACCTGAATTGAGATCCTGGTTCCTGGCTTTGACCTCCACATGAAGGTCATTTTAGGTATTTGGAGGAGTCAGAGGATGGGAGCTCTTTGTCTCTAAAAAAAAAATAATTATTAAAAAAAAAAGGGGGGGAGGGACATTGTATAGTGAAGTCTGTATCTTACCGTAACGTTTTTTAAAGCTTAAGTTAGTTTGTTAGAGCATCTACTGAAAAATTTTTGACTGCATGTGACACCACATGTATATAACCCTCACAGAATTCTTCAAATAAAAATGATTTAATACTGTCTTCTTAAAGTAAAAATACCCACAAACCTGAACCATGATTTAGTTTCTCAAAATTTTAAAAATCCGTTACAGCAACAAAGCCTATATATTAGCAATATGCATTCTAAAACATGACATGAAAGTACTATTTACTGACAGCAATACATTTTAAAACCTTTTTTACACTGTAAAACCAATAAATCAAAAGGTTAAAGGAAATCCATTCATTAACTGAACATGTTAACCATCCTTTTCCCCAGTCTTGTAAATCATCTTTGGATTAAACAGAAAGCAAAATGCTCCAGCTATTTGCAGGAAAAGGAATAGATGAAATTAGCCAAGAAGTATTCATTTCCTAATTAACATTTTTGGGGCAATGCTGAATCACTGAGCTCCTTTATGTAACTTAGTTTGCTGGACGGCATTTAGCCACGGCACCAACCCTGTTTACCTTTCACGGGACCTGGATCTCGAGTGACTTCTTCCTCTGGATGACTTCCTTTCTTTCCGTTTGTGTCTGTCCTCACCATTTTCAGATGAATTTAGTCGCTCTCTTCCTTTATCAGAAGAATGTTCTTTGTCATTATGTTCCTCAGACTTGTGTTTCTTAGAGGATTTATCTTTGGATTCATGTCTTCTTGCCTGTTTTAAGAAGAAGTTGGTTCTTTCAGGAAAATAGTGCAACAAAAAGAGTTAGTATGGGTATCAGTAGATAAAAATGCTGTGATGCAACATTAGTAACCTTAGGAGTGTGTGGCAAATAAAAAAAAGATCTAGTTTCACATCACCCAAATGTTGCAGAATACAATTACTAATTTTTCTTTATAAACACCCGAAAGATTCCTCCCGAAAATATTTTCAAATACCACAATAAAAATAATTATTTTCAAAGTTGAAATATTGAAAAACCATTAAACAGACCCCCCTCATGTTTATCTTGCCTAAAAGAATACAGACCACATATATATATATATATATCAATTTCTAGATACAGAGTATATAATTTAGGTTTAAAAAGTAAATAAAACAGAGATATAAAGAAATGAAGAAATGCATCAGAAAAAAAAAACATTTTAAATTAGGTAGCTAGTATAATTTTACTAAACATTAACATATTCTGCAATTTCAAATTATGCAGAATTGCAGTGTCCCCTTTATAGCTGTACTGCCTGCTACATCCTCTCTAAAAAGACGGTCTACAGTTTCTGTCCCATTGTCTAAACTATACAGAAATTACTCATCATCTTACAATTTCCTAAACAGACTTGGAGTTCCACTACATTTCATGTACTTAGGGTAGAAAATGGGAACCGTCTCTTAATTTTTAAGAAATCAAACTAGGGATAACATAGTCAATCCCAGGGCCAACACACAATACACACTCTGCCATATTTTGAAAGATTAAAACCAAGGCTATCACAACATACGCATTTAGAGACTGAGCTAAAATTAACAGTCTGATCAAGTCTCCATCCTCGTACTCATAAAGTAGGGAACGCTGAGCATCATCTTTCCCTACATTAAGATCTGTCAAATCCATCTTAGAATCAAAGCTTCAACGTCTTGGACATCTGAGGATTACTGACATTTAATCTGGAAGGAAACTCATCTTCTCTAATAATTCCTTTTATGTGCCATTAGCTAAGATCTAAAGTCACAAAGCTATAGACCAGTTGGGCTGGACCTAGACCCCATGTTCTTCTGATGCCCAAGTCACCACCTTTCCACCACAATTGGATACTTGTTTCCCCAAATAGGCCACGGTATATTTCTTCTTATTCAAGATTAACTTTTCTTAAAAACAAACAAAAAAAATCCTTAGCCAATCATTTTTGGAACATGCACGATGATATATTTGAAAATGATCACAGTATGTAATTTATTGTTTTATAGAAAAACAAGAGACCTGGAGACACAGCTAAATCTTAGTTTCATTGCCAGTTCTCTGAGCTTAGAAAATTTCTTTGATTTTGCCATATAGTGGCAGACTGAAAAACTTTAAGTGGTTAAACTTCCAAAGGTTTTAGTTTTATTTCAAACCAGTTTTCCAAACATAACATTACTAGTAATTAAAAAAATAAAATAAAACATTAAAACCCTTAACTGATTTAAGATATATTTAAGGGAAATAGGAGTTTGAATGACTAATAGTTACCTTATCATGAAGTAGGCTTATTATTTTGCTATCTGAGTCTGCAGCGTCTTCAGTTCAGTCTCTTCGCGCATTAGCACGCTGAGTATGATTTATTATAGAAATGTTATCATGTGAGCTAAACAAAATAGTCATTTTCACAAAAACTCTCCTAAATTAAAAATTTAACAGAGCTTCCATTAGGGGAGGAGGTGAAGTCCCTGGCCACATCGTCTCAGGAGTCCCCTGCCCAGCCCCGTTAGACTCTTGTCCCTTCTGTGTTCACTTCTGCTCCTCGAGGCCTCACTGCTTGTCTTCTCGGGAGGGTGAGCTGCAACACAGCTGCTGCTTTCTCTTTCCTCACGTCTTGCAGTCAAGGCCACCTTTCCAGCTGTCCCTCACACTTTACTTCAAGTTCAGTGTTACTATTGGGGAAATCACACTAGTGCACTACAGAAGAGAACTCTTGTTATCTTTCATAAAGAAAAAGTAGCCCATGGGCATCTAGGGTACTGCTACTTAGAGATGACTGCTATTTAAAAGTCCTGAGCAGCTGTCAGGCATAAGGAGACTCGGGACCTCAGGTTAATGGAAGCTCTGTGCGACAGGCCTAAAAAAACCAATTATATTCTTCATATGAAATTTTTGTGAATATTTTCACAATATCATAAAGTTAATAGTTTTGAAGGTACTTTTCATACAAACAACTATCTTCTTGATATGATGAAGCCAAATCATGCTTATTTTATAACCCAATTAACCTTTTAAATTTTAAGTTTTGGTACTTACCTTGACAAAGTCCTATATTCACACAAATATTTCTACCAGATACTTTACAAGTATTTTAAAGTACCTATTCACTACAAAGTGTTAATTACCTCTTTGCTTCTGCTCCGGCTCCTATGTTTTCTTCCTTCATTATCTGTAAATGCACACAAAAATTCACCATAAACAAGGACACAGAGACATCTCATTTAAACATATATCCCAGATGCTCTATAACCAATTTCCAGTCCATGTGGCTAACTAGATTCTATTTGCTGCTCATCTTTCAATGACTATATTTTTACAGCAGGGGTGGGATTCTTCCTCTGTTAGTACTATACCTATGTTAAACAAATGAAGCGATTCAAACAAATCAGAGTATAACCAAGAACAAACGTTTTCTTTTCAAGAGTTACAGGTTCTTAGTGGTTTACAAAATATTCCAACTAGCTCATCTTGTTTCCTAGTCACAGCAAACTTACAAGGATGTTGTTACAGGTAAATTAACTAATTAATGTGAAAAAAGTAAATAAAAAACACGTTGAATGACATCTGGTCTGTTCTATGAGGGGAATTTAGGAAGTTTGTGGGAAAGGGAATTAAAACTAAGTTTACTGTGGTGCAAAGAAATTGAAATTGATACCTACTTTTGTCATAGTATACATTTCCAAGAACTTTGTGAAGAGCTCTCATTTATGCAGCCAGAATAATGTTATTAGTTTAGAAAATCTCTACTCAAAATTGTTCTTCAGAATTCTAATCAATTTCAAATACATAGGTAAAAGCTACTTTTGTCAAGAACTATTTGTAGGCACAAAGGATTAAATGACTAAGTCCAGGTCCACTTTTATACCTAGCATTATTCTACTACCCATTCAACTTCTTTATTTACTAGTAATACCAATTTTTTTTTAAATAGCAAAGGACCTTTTATCTATCAGTTTAATTTCATCTCTTTAAAAAAGTCAATGAAATAAAAAAAAAATACTGAGCATTAGGAAATCAAACCTTTTCCACCAAGAAAGAAGGAAACCCAGTGGTCAGGAGTCTGGCCTGGTGACTGAGAAGTCTGCATCCCACATGGGTGTCTCTGTTGCATGCCCGCCTCTGGCTGCCAATGGCGGCTTCCTGCTAAGGCACATCCTAGGTGGCAGGTGATGGCTCAAGTGATTGGCTTCCTGCCACCCACATGGGAAACCTGGATTGAGTTTGTTGCTTCGGGTATATGTTTGCAAAACAAAACTGGCCTTTACCCACCCACAAGTCCTTGGGCCCCTGCACCTGCACCGGAGACCTGGAAGAAACTCCTGGCTGCAGGATCAGCACAGCTCTGGCTACTCTGGCCAACTAGGCAGTGAACCAGCAGATGAAGACCCCCCTCTACCTCTGTAACCCTTTCAAATCAATCAATCAATTTTAAAAAGAAAAAAAAAGTGAAAACAATCTAAGGTATCCATTTAAAAAAAATAAAAAAGTTCAGAATGTGTCTTTGTCCAGAATATATATAGTTTGGACAGCTATAGTCTGAAAATACTAACTTTCCATATTTTTGTCTTTGGACAATTATACATTTTTGCATTAGTTAACACCTGCATTCCTCACAATTGAAAACAACTTCATTATCATTATACTTTCACTACCCACCGGGGCTGGGAAGAACATTAACTTAACCCACCAAATAAATAATTTTTTTGCAATATGTCTGTATGGAGAACAAAGTCTGATAATTTTAATCACCTCTAAGAATTCATACCTGATTTTCGTTTCCTTTCTCTTGACCTTGACCGTGACCTTGAATAATGGTGTTTTGAGGCTCTAGGAGAAGCAGATACATCTGACTGCTCTTTTTTCTTATCTCTGTCTGGGGATGTCTTTTCTGGGGCTAGTCCATCTCGTTCTGTATCACTAGCCTGTAAATTTAAAGAAAAATAATTTAGAGTTCTTCATTATATTTAAAATGTTTCCCATTTCTTAGAGAGATAATATCATCTATGAGCTCCATGTATTTCCAATAAACATTTAAGCTGACTCTACCAGTTCTTAAACTAGCATACTTTTGGGGAAAAAAAAGAAATATTTTAAACTAGTAATCAAGGGTTGAAAAGACTTAATATTACAAGATCTTAAAAGAATAGAGTACTTCTAGATTATAAAGAGAAAATATGGGAGAACCCAATCTTAATTTCATTAATCTTTTCATGAAAAACAAATAAACAAACAAACAAACAAACAAAAAACCACACAAAACACAAAAAAACCCTTGGCACGGCACCACTGCAAAACATGGGCTTGCTTCTCCTGCATGTGCTGTGCTAGAGAAACATTGTTTCTGCTTTAAAGCTTTTTTTTTTTTTTTGGACAGAGTTACACACACACACAGAGACAAAGATAGAAGCCAGGAGCCAGGTGCTTCTTCCTGGTCTCCCACAAAGGTGCAGGCGCCCAAGCACTTGGTCCATCCTCAGCTACCTTCCCTGGCCACAGCAGAGAGCTGGAATGGAAGAGGAACAACCGGGACTAGAACCTGGCGCCCATATGGGATGCCAGTGCCATAGGCGGAGGATTAACCAAGTGAGCCGAGGCACTGGCCCCTAAAGTATTTTCAAGTATTATGATCTTCACCTCAGTATCAGCTGTTTTCCAGTTGATAGTAGGACAGATGAGAAAGGAAATGCATCTGTCCTTCTCAATAACAAAGCACCCAATACAAAAATCCATAAACAATGGTTTCAGAGGGCTGGGTATTATGGCAGTGGGTCATGTTGCTACTTGGAAGCCCATATCCTAGAGCAGAGTGTTTGTTCAAATTCCAACTCCTCTACTTCCAATCCAGCTTCCTGCTAATACAACAGAGAAGGCAGGGGACAAAGGCCCAACTACTCGCCACCAGGGGAAACTGGGATGGAGTTCTAGGCTGCTGGTTTGGCTTGGTTTCAACCCCAGTTGCTCTAGGCATTCAGGGAATGAACCAGCAAATGGAAAATCTATTTCTTCCTGTTCTGCCTTTCAAAAAAAACAAGCCTTCAAAAATAGGTGTTTGACGAAGAAATGAATTTTACTTATCAGTTTTTCAATAAAACGATTTCTGTGACCCTGCCAAACTAAAATGAAAACAGCACTATACTGGAGGCTACAACATGCCACATTGGGTTGGACTGTACCGCCAACATCCCACATGTGTACCAGGTTCAAGTCTTAGCTGATCCACCTCCTACTAATGAGCCTGGGAAACCAGTGGAAGATGGCCCAAACACTTGGCCCCTGCCATCCACATGGGAGACCCGGAAGGCTGGCTCCCTGATTCAGCCCCAGCTGTTGCAGCCATTTGGGGAAATTAACCATCAAATGAAAGATCAATCAATCAATCTCTCTCTTCCTCTGTACCTCTGTCTTTCAAATAAATAATAAATAAATCTTGGGGCAGCGAGGAAAAAAATAAATTGATTTAAGCTGGAGTCACAGAAAAAGCTCCAAGGCTAAACTAGAATCTACAAACTCTTCATTCAGATTTTGATAAAAGGGAGCCCAAACTGTTTCAGTGAAATGTGGAAGGTGGACACTGTTGAGGTAATATGAAAATACAAGTCATCTGGGAATGTGATGACTTAAGACAGGGATTGGCAAACTATGATCCCGTTTTTGTAGGGCCTTTGTGTCACGAACAGTTCTCCCATTCTTAAGGCAAGCATATAAAGAATGTGAAGGAGAGAGCATGTGGTCTACAAAGCCAAAAATATGTACCTCTTGGCCCTTTAGAAGAAGAGATCACTAACTTCTATCTTAGGACATCAGAAAAAAAATCTGGATTGATATAACAGGGAGTACCCCATATTCTTCAGAAAGAATCACACAATGATCTTTTTCCTACTGAAAGATCAGCCAAAAAAATGATCAAGCAATGTATATAGAAAATTTTTAATAAATGACACAAGATGCTGAACTATTTCAATCAGTATCTGAGTTAAAAAAATGTAGATTCCAGGAATAAAATGATAAATTAAAAAGGAATGAGTTATAGTTTAGTTGGGGTGAAAGACTAAGTGTTAAGCCTCTAAGAAAGGTACAAAAAGAACACTGAGAAACAGAAGGAAGCAACTACGACCGGGAGGTACTCATTCCAGTCTCCATGGGTGACTTCTGGAGTCATAACATTTTGTGCTGAAAGGCCTTCATTCCTTAGAATAGAGCCCAACTTTCTCATTTTACAGCTAAGACTTAGCAACACTGGTTGAGTTGGCCAAAATCTTTGTTGTGTCTCCTACTGTATGCTGTACCAGACAGGTAAACAACTCAGATCTGCAAAATTCATTCTTGTTTCCATCATTATCCCTAACGTGTATTTCAGACAAGTCTATTACATGCTAAGTGTTTGTACAGCTTATACTGCAGAAATACATGCTTGAATTGACTTCTCTGTAGGTAAAATAAAATAAAAGCATTTTAAAAAACTGTAAGCACTGCATCACTCTCTCAGCACATGACACTTTTCTGCAGAACAGACAGCATAACAGAATTACTGGTCTAATTTATTTGTGCAGAGAACAATCAAATCAAAACTAGAAGTGACAATAAGTTCTTAATCAAACAGCCATTTTCAACTGTGAAGCAATTAAAAAAAAAAGCCACCCCATTACCAAACAGGTATGGAATGACAGGTGGCCAGTTAGCCCTGGCAAATTTTTTACTTCCCTGAGGATATTTTACAGCAGCGCAATGGTGATATCCTGAAACTGTAAAATTAGCTGAATATTGATATTGCTCTGAAAAAAAAAAACTTTTTTACTTTAGTAGAAACCTACATATAAATGCTAACTTGAAAATCATCTTCTACTCCAGCATCAGCTCTGTCAGAAAGCTCCCCTGGTTTCTTCCAAGTTACATCTTGTTGAAAACCCCTTCATGCTTGAAACACAGTATAAAAATCTATCACCAGCGCAAGGCAGGCGAGCACTGGTACTAGGCCACTTCCCAAGGGAAATGTCTCTTTACTGCACCAGAGGCTGCAGAAACAATGTTAGTATTCACCTCATTTTTAAAACCTTGGAACTCAAGTAACACACGCTACTCTCTTAAAGTATTCTAAGAGGTTCTAAACACTATGAAATCAATTAGCTCCACAAATAGCAAACAGCTTACCTGCTGTTCAGAAATCTTATCAAAAACTGTTCTTGTCTGGGGGGAGGGGGGGAGCTGGGCAGAGAATCATCAGATTCTTCATAATTCCAGATATTCCGATTGTAAGGAAGCATAAACTTTTTTTAGTAGTCCTACTTTTTTTTTTTAAAAAAAGATTTATTTACTTGAAAGGCAGAGTTACACAGAGAGGCAGCGGGAGAGGTCTTCTATCCGCTGGTTCACTCCTCAAATGGCCGCATCTGCCGGATCTGGGCCATTTTGGAAGCCAGGCGTCAGGAGCTTCACCCAGGTCTCCCACGTGGCTGCAGGGGCACATTAGCAGGGAGCTGGATCGGAAGCGGAGTGGCCGGACTAGAACCAGCGAGACCACGAGCAGCAGCCTTACCCTCTAAGCCACAGCGGCGGGCCCAGCAGTCCTATTTATTCTCGAAAATGAGAAAGCACCTTTTTGGTCTGCAAACAGGGGTGCACAGACGCTGACGTTTTTCTTTTCGGAGAACTACAAACGTGGCCACAACAGCGTCCCATCGGAATCGGGCAGCGTCCGCCCAAGGCGGCTCGTCACCGCTCGCAAGGGGCTACTTAGGAACCGTAGTTCTTATGCAGGTCACCGAAGGGGTTTGAAATGTAAAGGAGAAAGGCCGGCGAAGGGACTTGATTTCGACGCTGCTCAAACGCTTCAAAGCGACTCCGGTCGCTTCGGAAACCAACAATGTCAGAACTGGTGGTTCCAAAACGTTCCAAGTCGGTTCCCTTGCCCCCTTCCCGCAACGCCACCCCAAGGGCCCTCGCTGGGAGACACACCAAGGTTCGGACAGACAAGCGCCAATCCACATTATGCAACCCTGAGCATTCGCAAAAACCAAACACCACACAGCTACAAGGCTGCCCTCCCGTCTCGCAGACACATCCTTGCCGACCCGACACTTGGCAGAGCCGCTCCTCGGCTCGTCTCTGCCCCATCGCCGCTCCACCACGATCCCAAACGCCCGAGCCCCGGGGAAACTCAGAATCTGTCGCCGGTCGGTGTAAGCCGAACCGGAGGCAGTACAATGGGCCTGAAGGACACCGTGCCAGAGGAGCGATGAGGAAAGTTCTGGAAAAAACGGCACTCCCTGCGGCTCCCCACCCCCACCGACACCGCCTCACTTCCCCCTCCCTACAGCCAACAGCCATGATGGCGGTGCAGAAGGCGGCAGGGCGCCATTTTGTCCACACACACACGGGCGGACAACAGCTCCGGGAGCCGTCCCCCCCGCAGAGGCGCAGAAAGAAATCCCCGGCTTCAAATTCAGATTCGGTACCTACCGCCATAGCCGAGAGTCCTGGCCGCTAGAGCGGCGCCTCCACTTTCCGCTTTTCAACACTACCGGCCGCCCCGAAGCTTCGCCACAGACTAAATCGTTCGTGCGAGAGACCCGGATGGCACAAAGGCTATGAGGCCCGGCGCGCCGCGCGGCTTGCTGGGAGGAAAAAGGGGTGGTGATAGGAGTTTCTATGGCAACTGGGTTCGAGGCGGTGATTGGGTGCTCTTCTGAAAGGGGCAAGTGAGGCCAGTGGAGAGGGCGTGGCCAGGGATACACCCTAGAGAGCGCAGGCGCGAGATGGGACTAAAGGCTGCTTAGGGTGGGGCGACTTCCTGTTTCGATTCTGAAGCAAGATTGGCCTCCTGCAGCCACCGTCGAAGGGGTTGGGTTTGCTCCTCTCCCGCCAATTTAAACTGGCGGGATGGAGCCTGAGGAGCTTAGGGGCTGTCGTGTGAGTGAGGAAGGGCACTGAAGTAGTTGCGTGCTCCTCTTTAGGTCCGTCAGCTGCAGGTGAGGATGGGGGGGCGGCCTTCTCGGCGGAGGTGTGGGTGGGCTCCGGCCCGCGTGGAGGCGTTTTCCTCCGGGCGCTGGCGGGAGAGGCCGGAGTCGGGGTGGGTGGCGGCCGCGGTGTCCGGCTGAGAGCCTCTGCGTGTGCAGGCCTCGCTGACCTCTCGCCCGCCGCCGCCGACGTGGTCGCAGCGCGTCCACCGAACGTGGCTCGCGTCTAGTTGAGGGTCCTCCCTCCCTGCGCCGAGAACGAAACCGGCTTGACCGAGAGTCCGTGAGGGCCGCCTCGCCTCTCCGCACAGCCCCGCGGCCTGCGTCGCGGTGCCCCCCGCACGGCTCGTCACCCTCCTCCCTCGCCAAACGCGGCCCGAAGCGACCCCTCCCGCTCTCCGTCTGCGCATTAAAAACAATTACTACTGTAATTATTTGTGCACGTAATTTTTTTGTAACTTTAAAATATTTTAAAGAGATCTCTCATCCGCTAGTTCACCCCTCCCCCCGTCCCCAAATGCCGGCAATTTCTTTTCCTTTTTTTTTTTTTTTTGGTAGGGAGGCAGCGTAACGGTTAAGTCAGGCATGGATTCGAGTCTCTGTTCGCGCTAGGTGTTTTCGGCCAGTTATTTAATCCCTGGGCCGGGTTCCTCGTTTTAAAACAGATTGTGCAGGTGAAGGGAATAAAGCGTTCGGAGCCACGGTGGGCTCTCGCGTCCGCCCTTCTTCCCGTCCTGTCCACCAGAATTCCTAGTGCCAAGACGTTTCTGTCCCGTTCACAGCCGGGTTCCCAGGCCTAGAAGAGAGCACAGCGCGCGGAAAACCAGACGTTGGTGGAGAGTGACGCCTGTGGCAAAAGGCGACTCCTAAGCGTCCACTACAGCTTATTCCTCTGTTTGGTTTTTGTTTTGTTTTGTTTTTTCCCCTTCTGTCTTCATTTTGTCCCCGCTCCTGTCCAAACAGCAGCCGCTGAACCTGTTCTGACTGGTTTCATGTCTGGACCTTGGCTTCTGCTCTCAGCTAAGAACACTTCTCTTGTGTTTAAAAAGCCTCAGGTTCCCAGCCCGGATGCTACCTGCTTCCACCAGTAATGAATTAAACTTTTGAGTCTTTGCCATGGACTAAGCGTTGTCCTGTGAACATATAAAATGGCCACAGTCTTGCTGTTTCATAGATGAGAACTGATAAACAGGAAGATGTTTCTTGCCCGAGGGCAGACACTGTAAAAGACATCCAATCAAAAGTGGTTCCTTCCTTCTGCCGTGTCTTCCATAGATTTAGAACATAATTCTGTTCTAAACCTTCTCAACACTTGTAATCATTTGGAGGCTGTTCCCCAGCAGTCTTGACCCAGCGGTTGTTTATTATCCTAGTCTCTGCCCCCACCTAGACCTCAGATAATAGGAACTGGGGAAATCTTTGCTAGCAGAATGGATCAGTGACTCTCCTGAGGTTTCACGTGTAGTTTTTGGTTCATTCAAAAACCTGACCCACTTTTTTTTAAAATAAGAATTGCTTATTTATTTGAAAGAATTACACAGAGAGAGAGAAGGAGAGTCAGAGAGGTCTTCCATCTGCTGGTTCACTCGCCAATTGGCTGCAACTGCCAGAGCTGTGCCCATCTGAAGCCAGGAACCAGGAGCTTCTTCCTGGTCTCCCACATGGGTGCAGGGGCCCAAGGACTTGGGCCATCTTCTACTGCTTTCCCAGGTCATCAGCAGAGAGCTGGATTGGAAGTGGAGCAGCCAGGATTCGATCCGGCGCCCATATGGGATGCCTGCACTGCAGGTGGCAGGCTTTACCCACCATGCCATAGTGTTGGCCCCAGCCTGATCCACTTTTTTTCCTTCTCCCCTCATCATTTTTATCCCCTCATTCATTATTGTGTAATGATGCTATCAAAACATTAGTGAACATTATTCTTAGTTCATCTAGAATCTCAAAGATAGCAAAAACTGTTGAACTAGAGGCCAGTGTTGTGCAGTGGGCTGGCATCCCATATGGGTGCTGGTTCGAGTCCCAGTGGCTCCAGTTCCAGTCCAGCTCCCTTATAATGTGCCTGGGAAAACATTGGAAGATGGCCCGTGATGGAGACCCAACTGGAGTGCTAGCATGCTTTCAGCCTTGCCCAGCGCTAGCTGTTGTAGCCATTCGGGGTTTTAACCCTGCACGTGGAAGATCTCTCACTGTCTCTTCCTGACTCTAACTCTGTCTTTCAAGTGAATAAATGAATCGTAGAAAACAAGCAAACTCTCGGCCAGCGCCGTGGCTCAACAGGCTAATCCTCCACCTTGCGGCGCCAGAACACCGGGTTCTAGTCCCGGTCGGGGCGCCGGATTCTGTCCCGGTTGCCCCTCTTCCAGGCCAGCCCTCTGCTGTGGCCCAGGAGTGCAGTGGAGGATGGCCCAAGTGCATGGACCCTGCACCCCATGGGAGACCAGGAAAAGCACCTAGCACCTGGCTCCTGCCATCCGATGAGCGCGGTGCGCCGGCCGCAGCACGCCGGCCGCGGCAGCCATTGGAGGGTGAACCAACGGCAAAGGAAGACCTTTCTCTCTGTGTCTCTCTCACTGTCCACTCTGCCTGTCAAAAAAATAAAAAATAAAAATAAAAAAATAAAGAAAACAAGCAAACTCTCTATGTATGAAATACATAAAATTTGTTCCCTTTATATACATAAAAAAGTTGAACTTTAGAGCATATGCTTTTTTTCCCCCAAAGATTTATTTATTTGAAAGAGTTCTACAGAGAGAGGAGAGGGAGAAGTCTTCCGTCTGCTGATTGACTCCCCAGTTGGCTGCAACGGCTGTAGCTGGGCCGATCCGCAGCCAGGAGCTCACTCTGGGTCTTCCACATGGTTGCAGGGGCACAAGGACCTGAGCCATTCTCTACTGCTTTCCCAGGCCATAGCAGAGAGCTGGATTGTAAGTGGAGCAGCTGGGACTTGAAGTGGTGCCCACATAGAATGCTGGCATTGCAGGTGATGGCTTTACCTGCTATAGCACAGCACAGGCCCCAGAGCCTATGCTTTTTATTGTTACTATAGTTAAAGTTTCATTTCAAATGAAAACTTGGTATGATTTCAAGCTATTGAGCAAACAGAGTACACTGGTAAGATAGGAATTGTTGGTTTGCGTGTTGTATGTAATTCAATATGTTTTTATCTCTATAATCATAATTTAATTCCATTTGTTTTATTGGCTCAGAGGGTCTACTGACCACAGAAGTAATATGAAGACAACTCCTTATGTGTTGATATTAGTTTTTGTGATTTTGTTTTTTGAGTAACCCTTTTTATTTTCCAATGAATTGAATTCTATGCGACAAGATAATTTGGTCTAATTTTACAGGTTGTCCAGGAGAGACAGTGCTTCCCAACCAAGGAAGACAATCTTAGAAACATGTGGAATGATATTGAACTGCTGACAAGTGATGATACAGGAAATGGGTACCTAACTGTGGGTTCAAGAAAAGAACATGGAACTGCTTTGTATCAAGTAGATTTGCTAGTCAAGATCTCCTCTGAAAAGGTAATAATTATGACACTGTTTCAGCCACACAATTTTTACTGAGTGCTAGTCGTCTTTGTAGCCTCTGGTTAGTGCTTTGTAAATGAATCAAAGTTCAGTCAGATTGCTGGAAATTTCCATGTAAATTGGCATCCTTTGAGGATCAGTTGTTTGTTTTTCAAAGATTTATTTGTTTATTTCAAAGGCAGAGTTAGAAGGACAGAGAGAGGGAGAGATTGTCCATCTGCTGATTAACTCCTCAAATGGCCACAACAGCTGAAGCCAGGAACCTGGAGCTTCTTCCGGGTCTCCTACATGAATGCAGAGGCCCAAGCACTTGGGCCATCTTCTGTTGCTTTTGCAGGTGCATTAGCAGGGAGCTGGATAGGAAGTGGAGCAACCAGGACTCAAACTGGTACCTGTATGGGGTGCTGGCATGCAGGCTGCAGCATAACCCACTATGCCACAGTGGGAGCCTCAGGAGCTGTCTGTCTGTCTTATTTATTTAAAAGATTTATTTATTTATTTGAAAGAGTTACACAAAGAGAGGAGAGGCAGAGAGAGAGAGGGGTCTTCCATCTGATGGTTCACTCCCCAATTGGCTGCAATGGCCGGAGCTGCGCCGATCAGGAGCCAAGAGCTTCTTCCGGGTCTCCCACGCTGGTGCAGGGGCCCAAGCACTTGGGCCATCTTCTACTGCTTTCCCAGTAGAGAGCTGGATTGGAAGAGGAACAGCCAGAACTTGAACCTGCACCCATATGGGATACTGGCACCACAGGCAGTGGCGGCTTTACCTGCTAAGCCACAGTGCCAGGCCCCTGATAGGGTTTTAAAAATAGAAATTGGGCCTGTGCTGTGGAGTAGTTTGTAAAGCTGCCACCTGCAGTGCTGGCATCCCATATGGGCGCCAGTTAAAGTATCATCTGCTCCTCTTCTGACCCAGCTCTGTGCGATGGCCTGGGAAAGCAGTAGAAGATCGCCTAAGTCCTTGGGCTCTACACCTGCGTGGGAAGACCTGAAGGAAGCTTCTGGCTCCTGGCTTCAGATCAGCTCAGCTCTGGCCATTGTGTCATTTGGGGAGTGAACCAGGGGAATGGAAGGCCTCTCTCTCTCTCTCTCTAACTCTTTCAAATAAATTTTAAAAAGTAAAATAATTCTTTAAAAAAAAGAAATTGTTCCTTTATGCAGCGTTAAACTTGCATCCATTATTGAACTATATGCCTTTAGCCTACCATACATAAATCACATGACATATTAATACTATTTTATTAGTAGTATGGGTATTTAACATTGAATTGCTTGTTGTTAAAGACAAAAATGTAAAGTATGCCACAAGTACTTTAATGAGAAAATGGCTTTTCGTTATTTTTTAATACTACCAAGAGCCTTAATATGTGGACCCCACCTGACCTCTGAGGGCTCCTGTGGGAAGATATTAGTGCATGTCTTGACTTCAAATTCAGTTAAGAACTAAAATTCTGTGTTATTAGCTTGGGGCACATACCCATCAACTTATTTTTGAACGTCTATGTTTGAAGCCCTGTGCTAGGCATACATTTAGAACATCTTTTAGGATCTTAAAATTAGAGCAATAAGATATTTTTAAAAAATTTATTTATTTGGAAGGTAGAGTAACAGAGATCTTCCATCCTCTGTTTCACTGTGGTCTTGACAACTGGGGCTGGGTCAGGCTAAAGCCGGGAGCCCAGAACTCCATCGAGGCTCCCATGTGCATAATAGAGACTCAAATATTTGAGCCATCATCCACTCCTTCCCAAGTGTATTAGCAGGAAGCTGGATCAGAAACAGAGCAGCTGGGACACAAACTGGCAAGCCTCTATGGGATGTAGGTGTCCAAACTGGCAGCTTAGCCTGCTGTACTACATGCCACGGCAAGAGATATGGAGCTGTGCAAGTCAGTGTATGCCAGTTGAATGGTACAGCTACTGACTGCTGTAGGAACTCGGAGGATGGAGATCTCCCATAGGCAGTGGGACTACCCTTGTCTCGGGCTTTCAGCAAAGGAGAAGAAAGTCTAAGTGCAGGGAATGGCATGAGCAGATCCCTAGGGGATAGAGTGCAGTTACTTTACAGTGCTTTGGTCTAACTTTTCACTTCTTGAAGCAGGTGAAAAGAGTAGAACAATGATCAAATTGCGGTAGAGTATTCAGGAATTACACGTGGAGAAGATGATTAATGAAATAGGTATAAGATGTAGTTATTGGCTTATTTTTTCAGAAAAATGTATTAAATTATAAAGTTAAAATTAAAAATTAAAACCCATAAAATTAAAAATGTTTAGTTTATTAAAAGTTTGTTAACATTGAGCAAATGTCATGCGCAAGACTGTCTTTTACGTGAATTAATTTAATCTCTGTACAGGTGAAAGTTGTGGGTATTGTTGTTTTTTAAAATTTATTTATTTATTTGAAAGAGTGACAGAGGGAGAGGGAGAGAAAGAAAGAGATCCTCCATCTGCTAGTTCACTCCCTAGATGCCCACAGTAGTCAGTGCTGGTCCAGGTGGTAGCAAGATGCGCTTCGTCTGGGCTCCCATGTGGGTGATTTGGGCCATCATCTGCTGCCTCCCAGGTGTATCAGTAGGAAGCTAGATCTGAAGCAGAGTACCTAGGACTCAAACTGGCACTCCAGTATGGAACGCCGGTGTCCCAAGTGGCCACGTAACCTTTTGTGCCACAACACCTGTCCCTGTAGGTATTATTATTTTTAAAGATTTTATTTATTTATTTGAGAGGTAGAGTTACAGACAGTGAGAGGAAGAGACAGAAAGAGAGGTCTTTCTTTCTGTTGCTTCACTCCCCTAATGGCCGCAATGGCTGGAGCTGCGTGGATCCGAAGCCAGGAGCCAGGAGTTTCTGTCTCGCACGTGGGTGCAGGGGCCCAAGGACTTGGGCCATCTTCTGCTTTCCCAGGTCACAGCAGAGAGCTGGATTGGAAGAGGAGCAGCCGGGACTAGAACCGGTGCCCATATGAGATGCCAGCACCACAGGCAGAGGATTAACCTACTGCACCATGGCACTGGCCCCTGTAGGTATTATTGTTCCTGTTTTACGGAGAGTCAGTTGGGGCATTAGCCCACTCACTCAGCCTGTAAGCAGCTGAGCTTCTCTCAAACTGTAAGGTGTCTGACTACTTCAGGGTAGATGCACCGGGAAGCTCTGATTATCAGAAGCTGAATGCTGAAGACTCAGATTTGCCCTGTATACCTATTTATTTTTTAACTGTTTTTTCAAATATCTGTCAATTCATTTGAAAGGCAGAACTACAGAGAGAGAGAGATCTTCTGTCCACTGGCCCACTCCCCAAATGGCTGCAACAGTTGGAACTGGGCTAGTCCAGTCCAAAGCCAAGACACAAGAGCTTCCTCAGGGTCCTCCTGGTGGGCGGCAGGGGCCCTCCAGGTACACTAGCAGGGAGCTAGACTGGAAGTGGAGCAGCAGGGACCTGAACCGGCACATAGATGGGATGCTGGCATGGCAGTTGGTGGCTTTATCCGCTATGCCACAATGCAGGCCTGTTTCGTGACTTTTTATTTAGTTGATTCATCTAGGTGATGGGCAGAGAGAGCTCTTTCACATCTGCTAGTTCATTCCAGAAGTGCATTTGTTGACTACGGCTGAGCCAAGGCTGAAGCCAGGGCCTGGGAACCTCATCTACGTCTCTCACATGGGTGTCAGGACCCAGCTGCTTGAGCCATCACCTATTATCTCCCAGGGCATGCGTGAGCAGGAAGGTGGAGTAGGCACACAGAGGCAGGTATTGAACCTAGGCAGTCTGGTATGGAATGTGGGTGTCTTCACCACTAAGCCAAATGCCCACCCCCCGTTATGCTTTTTAAAACGTTGACTTAGTTGCTAATATTGAAAAATGAGAAGTGGGAGGGCCACTGTTGTGGAGAAGGGGTTAGGCCACTGTTTGTAACGCTAGCATCCCACATGAGAACGCCAGTTTGAGTCCTACCTACTCCACTTCCTATCCAGCTTCCTGCTAATGCACTTGGGAAGGCAGCAGAAGATGGTACAAGTACCTAGGCCCCTGCTACCCATGGATGGAGTTCCTGGTCCAGACCTGACTGTTGTGACAGACAATCTCTCTATCCCTGTCTTTCCCTCTCTCGTTCTGCCTTTCAAATAAATCTTCAAAATAAATAAATAAATAAATCAAGGGTGGGTATTGTGACACAGCAGGTTAAGTCCATGCGTGGACACCTGCATTCCATATCAGAGTACCTGGTTTGAGTTCTGGCTACTGTGTGCTTCTGATCCAGCTTCCTGCTAATGAACCTGAGAGGCTGCAGATGATGGCCACGTTGCTGGGTCCCTGCCACCCATGTGGGACACCCAGATGGATTTGCGGACTCCCATCTTTGGCCCCTGGCTGTTATGGGCATTTGGGGAGTGAACCAGTAGGTCAGAGATCTCTGTCTTTCCCTCTGCCTTCCAAATAAATAAATACATCTATCTTAAAAAATAAGATAAAACTCATACATTTTACATAAAGATTCAGCTTTTCCTGGCAAATTAGAAGGGTGGTCGTGTCAGTGTGTTTCCTTGGGCTGGTGTTATAGATCCTGCTCTCTTTTATTTCTCTGGGGACATTTCTCCTCCACCTCATAGTTCACCAGGGTGCTCCTTGCTAGCACGTCCATGACACTGAGACTTTAGGCTGGTCTTGGTTCATTTACATATTATTATTATTTTTTTATTTATTTGACAGAGTTATAGACAGAGAAAGAGACAGAGAGAAAGGTCTTCCTTCCATTGGTTCAACACCCAAATGGCCGCTACGGCTGGCGCTGCGCCTATCTGAAGCCAGGAGCCAGGTGTTCCTTCCTGGTCTCCCACGCGGGTGCAGGCGCCCAAGCACTTGGGCCATCCTCCACTGCCCTCCAGGGCCATAGAGAGCTGGACTGGAAGAGGAACAACCGGGACTAGAACCCAGCGCCCATATGGGATGCCGGCGCCGCAGGTGGAGGATTAACCAAGTGAACCACGGCGCTGGTCCCTCATTTACTTATTAACATCTGGTTCCTATAGTTCAAATATGGCCCTTAGGAAGCAAGGATATGTGCATGGAAATCTTTTGCCCTTTCCAATCCATCTGAGATTCTTTCCTGGCTTAGGATCCTGGAGAGATTTAAGATATGTCATGTAAAGAAAAACTTGATAATTACAATGAAAGGAAAAAGGTCTGTCAAGTCAAGTTTTAAAATTTGGTGTTTGGGACTGTGATACTATTGATTAACTGTTGTTAAACTTGTATAAAATACTTTAATTTCAGTTATGTCCCTTCCCTCCCCAGGCTTCATTGAATCCAAAGATACAAGCGTGCAGCTTAAGTGATGGATTTATTATTGTGGCAGACCAATCAGTGATACTGCTTGACAATATCTGTCGATCCCTTCAATTGCATCTTATATTTGGTGAGTCTGGTGTCATGAAATGAAATAAATTGGAAGTCAACTATATCTTACTACCAAATTATGCTGTATTAGCTTTTCTCTGTTGTTTCTAAGAATCAAAATTAGACTAATTTCAAGAAAAAAGTACTTTTTTTATGTTGGGCTCTAGACTCAAAGGATACTAAGATGAATGATCCTTTCTTTCAGTATGTTCAAGGAGAAACCTGTAAGTAGAGCAATAATACAGTTTACTTGCAAGGTTTTTGAGTTAGAATACTGAACATTTGAGTCCAGTTGTCTTCAGGTTCCTAAATCTTGTATATAAATTAAATATCGATACATATTGAATACTTGTAGAATGTATAGCACTGTAAAAATCTTTTGAAATACTTAGTAACTATTTCTTCAGTGATTAAAGGGTTTGCTTTAAGTCTGTATATACCTGGACTTAAGTGTGAATTAAGAGACAAATCAGTGATTGTGCTGAAATTAGCTTTCTCATAATGTATCTTTTTTTTTTTTTAAAGAGTTACTTTACTGGGGCTGGCACTGTGGCACGATGGGTAAAGCCACCACTAGCAGTGCCAGCATTCCATATGGGTGCTGATTTGAGTCCTGGCTGTTCTACTTCCAATACAGCTCTCTGCTATGGCCTTGGAGAGCAGTAGAAGGTAGCCCAAGTCCTTAGGCCCCTGCACCCACTCAGAAGAAGCTCCTGGCTTCAGATCTGCCTTGCTCCAGCTGTTGCATCCAATTGGAGAGTGAAGCAGCAGATGGAAGATCTCTCTCTCTCTCTCTCTGCCTCTGCCTCTGCCTCCGCCTCTCTGCCTTTCAAATAGTAAATCTTTGTTTAAAAAAAATTTTTTTTTTTTTTTTTTGGACAGGCAGAGTGGACAGTGAGAGAGAGAGAGACAGAGAGAAAGGTCTTCCTTTGCCGTTGGTTCACCCTCCAATGGCTGCCGCGGCCGGCGTGCTGTGGCCGGCGCACCGCGCTCATCGGATGGCAGGAGCCAGGTGCTAGGTGCTTTTCCTGGTCTCCCATGGGGTGCAGGGCCCAAGCACTTGGGCCATCCTCCACTGCACTCCCGGGCCACAGCAGAGGGCTGGCCTGGAAGAGGGGCAACCGGGACAGAATCCGGCGCCCCGACCGGGTCTAGAACCCGGTGTTCTGGCGCCGCAAGGCGGAGGATTAGCCTGTTGAGCCACGGCGCCGGCCTGTTTAAAAATTTTTTTAAATTTTTAAAAATTTATTTATTTGAAAGGCAGAGTTACAGAGAGACGGAGGGAAACAGAGAACGAGGTCTTCCATCCGCTGATTTACTCCCCAAAAGGCTTCATTGGCTAGGGCTAGGCTGATCAGGAGCCAGGAGTTCCATTTGGGTCTCCCACATGGGTTGCAGGGGCCCAAGCACTTGGGCCATTCTCCACTGTTTCCTAGGCATGTTAGAAGTAAGCTGGATTGGAAGTCGAGCAGGCAGGACAACTGGTGCCCATATGGGATACTGGCAGCGCTGATGGTGGTTAACTCGCTATGCCACCACACTGGCCCCATTTCGACACATTTTTTTAAGATTCTTCAAGTGCATGGATTTCAATATTTTTCACCAAAATAAGTACCTTTTAGTTCCATTTTCCACAAACTTTTTGAATTGTACTTTTGTTAGTGTAAGAATAGCTGGAAAGGAATCAGGTGTGCATTTGAGAACTTGGTCTTGATCACAGTATGGAAGCAAGAAATGCACATTTTGTGAAATTTTAATGTACCCACACTGATTGATCTACAAGATTCAGTTTTCATCTATGAAGTAGTGGACAGTTGTAACCTTTAGTAGTTCTTTGTCATGGTGGTTGTTTAATGATTTCAGCTCACGAGCTGGTTATATGTGATTGCTTTTTTCTCAGTCTTTCCCCTCTCTCCTTCCATTTCAGTCACTGGTTTTCTGGCCAGTGCATACATGCAGATGTTAGCCTGTTTGAGCTGTGTGCCCTCTTTATCACTGCAGCTAACTTCCTCACCTCCTCCAAGTCGTCTCTGAGCACCTTAATCAATATTGCAAAATACGTGGTACTTTGGTGTTTTCTGGCCCTGTTCTCCTTTTTTCTTTTTGCAGAATATTTATCACCTACTTGCATATTTTATATTGGTTTATTATGCTAATTGCTTATCATCTGTTTTTGTTTTAGAACTTGAGCTCCATGATGATGAGAATTTTTGTTACCATGCTCAGCTACACCTAAAAGGCCTTTCTCAGTACTTATTGTGTAAATGCCTGGTGAAATATTTGCTGACTGAATACAATTCAGTAGCTTTCTTTTCTTTTTTTTTTAAGATTTATTTATTTGAAAGAGTTTCAGAGAGAGAGAGCTCTCATCCTCTGATTCATTCCCTGAATGGCTGCAATGGCTAGGGCTGGGCTGATCAGGAGCCAAGAGCTTCATCTAGGTCTCCTACATGGGTGCAGGGGCCCAAGTACCTGGGCCATCTTCCACTGGTTCCCAGGCATGTTAGCAGGGAGCTGGATCTGAAGTGGAGTAGCTGAGATTTGAACTGGTGCTCATTGTAAGCAGCAGCTCTAACTGTTGTGCCTCAGTAGTGCCTCAGTGCTGGCCTCAGGAGCATTCTTTTTCACTTTTATCATGATTTTTTTGAGATACTTAGAAGCAGCTTAAATCATTGGCTTTCTAAAGCCAAAGGTTGTTTTGTTTTTGTATTGGAAATAAACATTTTTCAAAGGAAGTTTGTAATTTTATTTGAAATTTTCAGATACTGAAGTGGATGTAGTTGGTCTATGTCAAGAAGGTAAATTTCTTTTAGTTGGGGAGAGAAGTGGCAACTTACATCTTATTCATGTGACATCAAAGCAAACATTACTCACCAATGTAAGTACTTGGTATATTTTTCATTTTCCTTATCTAAATCCTAAATAATCTGATAGACAACTACAACACTAGCAAATCATTGTGTTTTAAATTAAAGAATAATGTTTCTTTATGCTGTTTAGAAACATGGAATAAATGCAGAAATGAAAAATGAAGCTTTGGAAATATTTGGATTGCTTGTCCAAAATAGGTTTCCATTTTAAATCTCAAATATTGGGATAGAGGCAGAATTATTGCTAATGATATTTGATAACTCTAGGCTTTAAAGTATATACTTTTTTAAAGATTGATTTTATTTATTTGAAAGGTAGAGTTACAGAGAGAGGTAGAGACAGAGAGAGAAATGTTCCATCTGCTGGTTCACTTCCCAAATGGCCACAACAGCCAGTGCTGGGCCGATCCAAAGCCAGGAGCTTCAAGAACTTGGGCCACTGCTTTATCAGGCACATTAGCAGGGAGCTGGATTGGAAGTGGACCTGTCAGGACTGAAACCGGCGGCCATATGGGATGCTGGTTCTGTAGGCTGGGGCTTTAACCCAGTGTGCCACAGCGCCGGCCTCCAGAATATACTTCTTGTTTGTATCATTTCTGAGTTTAATCTTCTCATCTAAAATTAATTTACAACTAGGCTTTTGTTCAGAAAGCTAATGATGAAAACCAGCGTACTTACCGGAACCTTATTATTGAGAAAGATGGTTCAAATGAAGGTAAGTTTTCTTGAATGTTGTTTTGAATGGCATCTGACAAAAAGTCAGAAATTCAAATTTGTGCTAATAAGTATCACTTCACTGCTCTGCTGCCTATCTTCTTTTGGCTTTTCAATTGATGCAGTTAATATTATATGAAACAAGTTTTTGGTTTTAGCTTTTTTTGAAAGTTTAAATATATACATTTCCTAAATATAATCTAGATTAAAATTTACAGACTTATTTATTTTTAATTTTTTTAAAAAAGATTTACTTATTTATTTGAAAGGCAGTTACACAGAGAGAGAAGGAGAGGCAGAGAGAGAGAGGTCTTCCATCTACTGGGTTACCCCTCAATTGGCTACAATAGCCGGAGCTGTGCCGATCTGAAGCTAGGAGCCAGGAGCTTTTTCCGGGTCACCCACATGGATGCAGGGGCCCAAGGACTTGGGCCATCTTCTACTGCTTTCCCAGACCATAGCAGAGAGCTGGATTGGAAGTGGAGCAGTGGGAACTCGAACCGGCACCCATGGGATGCTGCACTGCAGGCTGTGGCTTTACCTGCTATGCCACAGCACCAACTCCATTATTTTATTTTTTTAAAGATTTATTTATTTGAAAGTGAAAGAAAGACAGGAAAATCTCTATATGCTGGTTTGTGCCCCAGAAGGTGGCAGTGGCCAGCATTGGGTTAGACCAAAGCCAGGAGCTTCAACCAAGTCCTTCATGTGGGTGTAGCAGCCCAAACACTAAGGCCATCTTTCTCTGGTTTTCCCAAGCCATCAGCAAGGAGCTGGATAGGAAGTGAAGCAGCTAGGACTCTTAACTGGTGCCCATATGGCATGTCAGCTCTGCAGGTGGCAGCTTTATTTGCTGTGCCACAATGACGGCCCTAAGACTTGTATGTTTGATGTCACCAAAGAGACACTATATTCTTTTAAAAGTTTTTGTGGCTTTTAATATATTTTTGTAGGTTTCAGCATATTTATATTTTGGTTGAAACAAATGTTAGCTGAACTAATTTATTTTGGCATATCTGAGAGTTTTTTCTGGAAAGTGATTTTTACTTTTAAAAATTTTTATTTATTTATTTATTTGAGAGATAGAGTTACAAACAGACGAAGAGACAGAAAGGTCTTCCTTCCGCTGGTTCACTCCTCAAATGGCTGCAGTGGCTGGAGCTGTGCCAATCAGGAGCCAGGAACCAGGAGCTTCTTCCTGGTCTCCCCTGTGGGTGCAGGGGCCCAAGGAGTTGGGCCATCTTGTACTGCTTTCTCAGGCCACAGCAGAGAGCTGAATTGGAAGAGGAGCAGCTGGGACTAGAACTGGCAACCATATAGGATGCCAGGGCCACAGGGGGAGGATTAACCTACTGTGGTGCTGGCCTCTGTTTTTTTTTTTTTTTTTTTTTTTTAATTGTATTTATTTGAGAGAGTGCATGCTCCCCCCATCCACTGGCTTACTCCCCAGATGTCCCCAACAGCCTGGGCTGGGTTGTTTCCTGGAGCCAGGAACTCAATCCAGGTCTCCCACATGTGTGGCAGCAACCCAGCCTCTGGAGCCATTGCTGCTGCTTCCTGGAATCTGCTTCAGCAGAAGGATTGAGCCTGGAGCCAGAGTTGAGTGTCAGCCACAGTACTCAGCTTTGGGGTGTGGTTGTCTTAACTACTAGGCTAAGTACCTAGCCTAAGCTTTTTAAGAAAAAGTTCCAAAAAGGTTAACATTGTTTTTGCAAATAACTTACAAGTTCTTTATATTCTAAAGTTTTATTTATTTATTTATTTGACAAGGCAGAGGGATGTTGGAGGTTCAGGGATGAGGTGGGGGAAGTGATCATCCATCTGCTGGTTCACTCTGCAGAATGTCCTGTGGCCAGGCTGAAGCCAGGAGCCGGGGACTCCATCCCTTCTCTCACGAGAGTGCAGGGCCCAAGTACTTGGATTATCAAGTGCTACTTTCCCAGGCACATAAGCAGGGAGCTGGACTGGAGGCAGAGCAGCTGGGTCTCGAACCCTAGCACTCTGATGGGATGTCAGCAGTTTCACCCACTGTGCCACACACTGGCCCCACTCGTTCTTTATAAATAAGCTTTGTCTGTATCACTACTATATTATTTGATTAGAATTTAAAAGAGCAGATTGATATATTTTTGAAGCTACTTCCAGGTACTGGTTTAAATTTAATAATGTGCCTTTTAAAGAAACTGATTTTAATTTTATTTTAATAGGTACCTATTATATGCTGCTTCTTACACACAATGGATTTTTTTGTGTTACAAACCTTCAGCTTGTAAAAATTCAACAAGGTAAGTAATGCATTATTTTCTTTTTTTAATAAAGATTTACTTATTTGAAAGAGTGACACAGAGGGGGAGATAAAGATCTTCCATCCACTGATTCATTCTTCAAGTGCATGGAGCAGCCAGGGCTAGATTATGGGAAAGCCAGAAGCCAGGAACTCTGTCAGGGTCTTCCAGGTGGGTGCAGGAGCTCAAGGACTTGAGCCGTCTTCCACTGCTCTCCCAGGCACATGACCAGGGAGCTGAATTGGAGCAGCTGCGACTTGAATGGGTGTCCTAAGCCTGTTGTACCACAGTGCTGACCCCAATAATAAATACCTTTTTGGAATGAATTGATCTAGGAGTGGAAATGATTGTGTAAGAGTTAATAAAGGGGCTGGCACTATGGTGTAGCAGGTAAAGCCGCTGCCTGCAGTGCTGACATCCCATATGGTGCTGGTTCGAGTCCTGGCTGCTCCACTTCCTATCCAGCTCTCTACTATGGCCTGGGAAAGTAGTAGAAGACGACCCAAGTCCTTGTGCCCCTACCCCATCTTGGGAGACCCAGAAGAAGCTCCTGGCTCCTGGCTTCTGACCAGCGCAGCTCTGGCCAATTGGGGAGTGACCCGGCAGATGGAAGACCTCTCTCTGCCTCTCCTCCTCTCTCTGTAACTCTGACTTTCAAATAAATAAATAAGTATGTAAGTAAAGGAATAAATGAACGAACGAACTCTTTCAAATAAATAAATAAATAAATAAAATTTAAAAATAGAGTTAATAAAGTCAAGCAACTTTGATCTATATGTTTGTGAAATGTGTGTTGTTGACCCTGTGTTCCTCTGAGCTAGGTGACATTGAATTGATTTAGGGCATGTATTCAGCAAACTGCTAGGTCCTAGGTATAACAATATTTAAAATGCATGGTTTCCCATGGTTATGAAGAAAACTAGAGAAGTAAAATCTATTCCTAATAAAGTGAGAAGAGATGGAGACTTCAGAGTTTGAATACAAGTAGGGGTATTGAAGCAGGGAGAGGACCCTTTGGGTAGGAAGAAACATGGAAGGGGAAGTCCAGTGAGGCATGGTGGGGTCTGCAGGGCAGCCTGGCTGGTGTCCTATTAAATGTGACACGTTGACAACAATTTATTCTGACCAGTGTCCTTTGGGCTAGTCTGCGTGGGATTTCACCTTGACATGAAAGGGGTGGCGTTGATGCTGTAGATTTAGTCTGCTTTCTTTTTTTCATGTAGCGATCGAGGACGTAGACTTTGATACAGCAAAAAAGGTAAGAAAACCAAGCACATTGTCATCTTGAAGCTCGTATTTGCTGTAAAGGTAGGAGAGTATTTCTTTTTATAATTGGTCCACTGGTTGATATTTTAGGATTTACCATGCTTCAACATTTTGATAGTGTTTCTGTTTAAAAATGCAGTTGTAACTGGTTGATGTACACTGATTTTTATGAAGCCTGAGCATGTGCATGTGTTTCTACACACCCCCAAAGCATTCTCATTTTTTTAATTTTGCAGTTACAAGGACAAATCAAATCCAGTTTCATTTCTACTGAAAATTATCACACTCTTGGTTGTCTCAGTCTTGTGGCTGGAGATTTAGCAAGTGAAATTCCTGTGATAATTGGGGTAATTATTTTTATAAAATCTTATTTTTTGTTTGAAATGTTTATTCCCCAAAACATTGTGATTTCGGTTAAATTAAAAATTAATTTGTAGCATGTAACAGAAACAGAAATTAAAAATTCTTGGTCATAAAATTAAATCAGTAAGTAAGCCTAGATTTGTACCTTTATTTCTCCCTGAAATTTCTTTAAATTCTGAGTGTAAACAAAAAAAGCAAAACCAAAAAATTCCACATGCAGTAGTACCTGTGACTGTGCCATTAAGTAGAAACGCAGCTACCTTGAGACGCTTTAAAGTTACAGTGGCCATACCAGCCATAGGTGTGCTTACCGTTGGTGGAGAGTAGAGTCACTACTCACTGTGCTGCTTGTTTTGCCTACATTTGTAAGTGACAGAAATGCTAAGTTTCAGATGAGATTAATGAAAATAAAAATGTACTTTTTTTCCCATCCAGGTTCACAGATTCTTCAAATCTTGAAATAATTCTAGTTAAAAACTTTAATTGTGTTAGAAAATGGTCCGAAAGTGTAAAAAAATCCCTCCGTCATTGATTTTATATTATTCTTAGTCTTGGCCAGCTAAGCTGTTTGTAAGTGTATGTTATTAGTAAAATGGAAAGCCAGACAAGAATATATATGGAAGAACATAGTTCAGTTCTCACCGTTGAAAAGACAGCTCAAAATGTATATCTTACTGTATGATGTCTCATGTTCTATGTGGACACTTCAGCAAATTCTTGAAAAAATAGAATTCAAATATGTTTATTTTAATGCAAAAAATTTGTGCATAATTTTTTCATAATATACATTTACATGAACATTTTGGTTTCTTTTAAAGATTTATTTATGGGGTCTGACATTGTGGCTTAGTGGGTAAAGCCATCTCCTAGGACTCTGGAATCCCATGTGGGCATTGGTTCTAGTCCCAGCTACTCCATTTCCAATCCTTCTCCTTGCTCATGGCCTAGAAAAGCAGCAGAAGATGGCCCACATACTTGGGCCCATTCCACCTACAGGTAGATCTAAATGAAGCTCCTGGCTCCTGTTTTTGATCTGACCCAGTCCCAGCTCTTGTGACCATCTGGGGAGTGAATCAGTAGATGGAAGATCTCTTTCTCCATCTCTGCCTCTCTTTCACCGCCTTTCAAATAAAAGTAAATCTTTATTTATTCAAAAGGCTGAGTGACAGAGAGAGAGGGTCAGAGAACTTTCATCCGCTGGTTAATTCCTCAAATGGCCAAAACAGCCAGGGCTGGGCCAAGATGAAGCCAGGAGCCAGGAACCTTATCTGGGTCTCCTACATGTGTGACGGGGGTCCAAGTACTTGAGTCATTGTCCGTTGCCATCCCAGGCACATCAGCAGGGATCTGGTAGGAAGTGGGTGAGCTGGGACTGAAACTGGCACTCACAAGCAGTGGCTTAACTCGTTGTGTCACATGGCCTGTGCTTTCCATGAGCCCTTTGAAGTCTCCTCATATTCAGGGATTTCAAAATTTCTCATACCAAAATAAACTTGTCTTTAGATTTCATTTTTCTACTGACTTTTTGAAGTACCCTTATGAATGAAAAATAACATTTTATTATTTACATATTACTTCCAATAACTCTGGTCATAATTTCTTTGAATTTGAGGGGAAAACATCAAATATTATTTTCAATAGGTAGGCAGAAATTCAATATAATTATAGCATTTATAACATTTTTACTTACCAATTTTATTTTATACATCAAACTTATTTTTCCACATTGTACATATCTAGTTTAATATTTCACTAGGGTTTTTTTTTTAAGATTTATTTATTTAAAAAAATGACACAGAGAGAGGAGAGGTAGAGAGACAGAGAGGTCTTCTATCCACTGGTATACTCCTCAGTTGGCTGCAACAGCTAGAGCTGCACCAATCCAAAGCCAGGAGCCAGGAGCTTCTGAAACTAGGAGAGGAATTGGTTGATAAAAGCTGGTTGGGCTCAAATGTGTAAGAATATTTCCAAATTAGTGATGTGTACAATTTAACTTGTTTCTGCTGTGGAGAAGATTCGATCTAAACCAAACTGTTTTGATGTTGTTATCACTCTTGTAGGGGACTGGTAATTGTGCATTATCAAAATGGGAACTAGATTCTTCCAAGAAAGGAATGACCATTAAGAACCTTACAGATGCAGAGATTATTAAAGGTAAAATAAAACTAAACTAATTTTGGCAATTATTAGTTTTAGTTTTCATGTCAGTGTGTTTAGGCTGGTATATGGGCCATTTTCCCCTACCATTCTTTATTGTTGTTATTATGTGTTTAGTTAGTTTATTTGAGAGGTGGAGAGAGGTAGACAGAGGTCTCCCATCTGCTGGTTCACTGTGCAGATGCCCTCAACAGCTGGGACTGGGCCAGGCTAAAGCCAAGAGTCAGAGATTGAACCACTTGAGCTGTTACCTGCCACCTCCCAGGATCTGCATTGGCAGGAAGCTGGAGTTGAGAGCTGGATTGAGCCCAGCCATGTTAGCACGCCAAACACCGTGGCCTCTGAACTTTTCAAAATACCCTTGAATTTGTTCTGGAGATGTTGGCAGCTGTTACTCTTCATTTTGGGGAGTTTTACATTTATTGGTCACTTTAAAGTTGAGGCAGGAATAAATGAAAATGGGGACTTTTTATTTAAATGTAGTTCTGCTGTTGCACAAATATGTTAGTTTACTTTTTTTTTTTATTTTTTATTTATTTGAAAGGCAGAGAGACAGAGGGAGAGACAGAAAGAGCTCTTCCGTCCACTGGGTCACTCCCCCTAGTTTACTTTTTAAATATGACCCTATGTAACACTGAAATAAAATCCTTACACATCTTCATTTCTCTTTTGTAGGTGCAAAGAAATTCCAGCTGATAGACAATCTACTCTTTGTCCTTGATACTGATGTATGTTTCTGATTTTTCTGCTTCTGTGTTTCCACTTGATACTGTGTTTAACAAACTTATTAGCAAACTTAGAAAGATTACCACTGTCTTGGGTACTGTGCTTTATTTCAATATAAATATGAAAAATGCATCCTGCAATGTAAACTTGTAATTGACCAGTAAAGGAGATATCTCTGTTGCAGCACGTGCTGAGTTTATGGGATAGTTTCACCCTTACTCCCGTATGGAACTGGCCCTCTCTTCACATAGAGGATTTTCTTCTTACCACTGAAGCAGACACTCCTTCCTCAGTAACATGGTGCGTTCTACCTTCCGCTGGTCGTCGCTTGCCTTCTAGCACTGGGCTTCTTGTCTGGTTTTGTTCGGGTCATCATTTGTTACGTTTTACGTTCTAAACCACATCCTGAACAGTGTGACAGAGCAAAGACCTATTTATCACTTGCCAAATTCACCGGAGACAGATTGACAGCAGTACTCTCCAAGTGATTGTATTGTAAAGAGAGAGTCAGTCTGGGCCATGAACTTACAGAAATAGAGTCCATTATCTTCTGTGTAAACACAATTCAAATTCTGTGCAAGAATATCACTTTAAACTCAGCTTGTATCACGGTGGGCAAAATTCATTTGATTAACTTAAGTCCTTTTTTCTCTTTTAGGCAAGGCATCACAAATCTCAAGTTAGTAGCTCTGACAAGTACAACTAATAAGGAGGTATTGGAGAACACTTTGCATGCTTGTCCACATTTTGTGTTAGAATGTGTTTTAATACAGAAGTAGATGCTTAGTGCTCGTAGCATATTCTCAGTTCACAAGATTCTAGACAAATCAGAAATACCTCTGCAGTACTCTTTTTTTTACCATTTTTTAAAGCAGAAATAAGTCTCAACTCCACTTTTTTTGTTATTTGACAGGTAGAACTATAGACAGTGAGAGAGACAGAGAGAAAGTCTTCCTTCTGTTGGTTCACTCCCCAAATGGCCAGAGCCCACTTTTTTTTTTTCTTTTTTTTAAGATTTGTTTTACTTATTTGAAAGTCAAGTTACAAAGAGAGAAAGAAATCTTCCATCCACTGGTTCTCTCCCCAGATGGCTGCAACCACCGGGGCTGGGCCAGGCAGAAGCCAGGAGCCAGTAGCTTCATCTGGGTCTTCCACATGGGTATAGGAGCCCAAAGACTTGGGCTGTATTCTGCTGCTTTCCCAGGTGCACTAGCAGGAAGCTGAATTGGAAGTGGAGCAGCAGGTCCTCAAACCGGCACCCATATGGGATGCTGGCCCCCGCAGGCAGTGACCTGTAATCCATTATGCCACAATGCTGGCCCCTCAGCGCCAGATTTTAAACATGGCATTGTAGGAGTCAAAAATGCCCATAAAAGGGGTAGGTGTTGGGCGTTAGTAAGACACCGAGTGGAATACCTGCGTTCCTTATCAGAGTGCTTGGGTTCAAGTCCAGATTCCACTTCTGATTACAGCTTCTTGGGAGACAGCAGATAATGGCTCAAATAGTTGGGTCCCTGCCACCCAGTTGGGAGACCTGGAGGTCCCAGTTCCTGGTTGTATCCTTCCCCAGCTGTTGGCAGTTGGGGAGTTGACCAGTGAATGGGAGCTCTCTTTGTCTCTCTGCCTCTTAAATAAATTTTTAAAGTGACTATAAAAAAGTGTTTGAGTGGTTCTTAAATAGTTCTGTCACTGAAAACTTAAATTCACCTTAGATATCTTAGAATGGATTTCAGATTTTTATGGATTTTTACTCTACAGAATTGAAAAGGGTAGAACATAATTATTTTTAAAAGATTTATTTTATTTATTTGAAAGGCAGAGTTACAGAGAGAGGTAGAGACAGAGAGAGGTCTTCCATCCACTGGTTCTCTCCCCAGATGGCTGCAATGGCTGGAGCTGTGCTGATCCGGGGCCAGGAGCCAGGATCTTCTTCTGGGTCTCCCATGCGGGTGCAGGGGCCCAACAACTTAGGCCACCTTCTACTGCTTTCCCAGGCCATGACAGAGAGCTGGATTGGAAGTGGAGGAACTGGGGCTTGTACTGGCACCCATGTGGGATGCCAGCACTGCAGGCGGTGGCTTAACCCGCTACACTACAAGGCCGGCCCCATGTTTTTGTTTTGTTTCATTTTTAGCATTGTAGCATGTACTTTAATATGTGCTGTTTTGTTTGTTTTTGTTAACTTATGTTGATCTAAATTAATTGCTGTATTATTATTCTTAGATGAAAAGTCTCATGGTTTATTCATTACCCACAATGGAAATTCTGTATTCTCTGGAAGTATCCAGTGTTTCTTCTTTGGTTCAAACAGGGATTAGCACAGTAAGTTTATGCATATTTTAACTTACTTTATAACTTTTAGAAAATTCTTAAGAATAATCAAGTTAAGCATGAGTGAAATCTAGTGAAAGGCACGGACAGAGCTCAAGTTTATAACTGTATTATTCACAGACATCCTCAAATATACTTACTTTGCCCAAGGTCAGTCTTTGCATAAAAAGAAAAAAGAAAATTAGTTCAATAAAATGTCAGATGTCTTTTTATTTATCTTTCTTGTATCCTCTCAAGAAATAGATGAAAATTAATTTGGAGGTTATTGCTTTTTTTAAATTGTACTCTTAAAAGTCTAATCACATTTGTTTCATTTATGTTTTACATAAAGCAATGTTTTTCCTAATCATTGGGAAATTGCTTGTAGACATCATGACCTGTCACCTCTGAACGTGCCCATATGGGATGCTGGCGTTTCAGGTCAAGGCGATAACCTGCTGCGCCACAGCACCAGCCCCTCAGTGGTTTTAAAATCCAGTGATGGATAATTCTGGCCTGAAGCAGTTGTTTCTAAAGTAATTATAAAAAACATTCCTATTATATTTGAATATTAATCGTGTTTTTGTTATTGTAGGATACCATATACCTGCTAGAAGGAATTTGCAAAAATGATCCAGAGTAGGTTGTTTTGTTTTATCAGATGAGTTTTTAAAATTTACTTATTGGTGTAAAATGATGCATGCTCTTACAGTGAGGTCTTTTTTTTTCAGGCTACCTGAAGGCTCTGTGTCTGTTTTAGTCCTTAGGTATCTCACAGAAGCTTTACCAGAGAACAGGTAACTTCTCGTTTTCTCTTAAGGCTTCCCTGTTAACAAAACATTTCAATTTCCCAATTATTCAACATTAACGGAATTTGTTTTTCAAATTGCCAGACTGAGTCGTTTACTTCACAAACACAGATTTGCTGAAGCTGAGAGTTTTGCCCTTCAGTTTGGACTTGACGTTGAGGTACTCAATCATGTTGCTGGGGGCCTGGAGGCCCCATTCATGTCACAGATGTTTGAGAGGATGTTCACTGGTGGTAGGGAGCCACTGACAGTCTAAGCAGGGAGTGTCTTATGTAAGCTGTCGTTTAGGACAGATGGAAAGGGATAAATCAAGAGGTATGAATGTTAGAATAAGCAGGTTTCTATGAGAGACCTACCCCCGTGCTGTGATGTGGAGAGAGATGTCCTGGAGAGAGGGGCTGATGGGAGAGATGTGCAGGCTGCAGAAACCGCAGGACTTAGCTATCAAATAAGGGGGAGGTACAGAGGTCTTGGGTTTCATGAGCAGGACTACAGCTTGGTGTTCATGCTGGGTGGTGATGTCATCGCCTAAGATGAGCAGTATGTGCGGAAGAGCAGATTAGGGCTACGAGGTGAAGAGTTCTTTATGAATACTGGATGTGAGGAATCTGGGAAAACAGGGGTGTCTGGTAGGAAGGTGGAGGTAACCTGAGCTGACCCTGAAGAAGGTAACACCAGAGGGATAATAGTGATAATTGTCTCTCAGACAATACTGAGAGAGTGTATAGGATGTAAAGATATCTGCAAATGAGATCCAGGGCACTAGCATACAGGAGATGGAGGGGAAAGGGCTGTCCACATATTGGGGAAGAAATAAAGTAGGAAAACCAAAAATATATGTGGCTACAAATGCCAAGGAAGGAAGAAGCTGTAAGTTTAGGAGAGAGTGATCAGTTGTTTCACACATTACAGAGCGGATCAGGTATAAAATTGGAGAGATGTCTGGTGGTTTTGGCAATTAGGAGGACATTGAATCCCTTGTAAAGTCAATTTTCTTGGAAGCTAGGAAAGAGAAAACCTGATTATAGTTGATTAATGAACTAATATTTATCAAATGGATGATAGGTACCCAAGTGTTTGTTGTTTTAAAAATATACAATGTCAATACATGCAGAACAATTCTGATTATGGTTTGGAAACTTATATGGGCAGAGGCAGGCACTTGGTGCTGTGGATCCAGAGACTGCTTGGGATGCCTGCAGTATCACTCATATCCAGAGTGCCTGATTCAGGCCCTGGCTCCTCCACTGCGAATCCAGTTTCCTGCTAATGCACACCCTGGGAGGTAGCATGTGATGGTTCAAGTACCTGGGTCTCAGTCATCCATGTGTGTGACTTGGATTGAGTTCTGGGCTTTTGGGTTTAGCCTGCCACAGCCCCAGTTATTGTGGGCATTTGTGGAGTGAACCAGTGGACGGAAAGTCTCTGTCTCTCTGCTTTTCAAATAAAATGAAAATAAATAAAAAATTAAAAAAATAAAGATATGAGTAAAGGGATAAAGAAATTAGTGAAATCATGACTACCAAGACCAGATTAATGGATGCTTCTGGTTAGCAGGAGGAATACGATGTACTTTGGAGGAGGGCAGAGGCTGGGCGTTTTGGCAGGGAATGTGGAATCACTGTATCTAATTTTCTAGCAGTGAGTAGGGGTGGGTGTTTGGTGCAGCAGTCAGGTACCACTTGGGATGCTTGCATCCCATATCCGAGTTGAGTTCTGCCTCTGCCTCTGATACCATCTTCATGCTGATCACACTCAGGAGGGTGAAGTCTCAATTACCTGTGTCCCCACCATCCATGTGGGAGACTCAGATTGAATTCCCGGCTCCTGGCTTCATCCTGGCCCAGCCCTGGCTGTTACAGGCATTCAGGGAGTAAACCAGTGAATGGTTTGACTATCTCTCTGCCTGTTAAGTAAATGAAAACTAAAAAGCAAAGAAATAGTAAAAATGAGCAAATCTATGAAAGAAATGAGAAGCATTTATTAGCTTTCAAGTCCAGTGAGCCCCTTTCAGTGCCTATATACGAACAGCAACCAGAAATTCAGTGTATTTCTAACTCTAGCCCCTGAAAAAGCTCAAGAAAACTGTACTTTAAATGTTGCTTGTGTGGTTGCTTTTTTTTTTTTTTTTACAGGCAGAGTGGACAGAGAGAGACAGAGAGAAAGGTCTTCCTTTGCTGTTGGTTCACCTTCCAATGGCCGCTGCGGCTGGCGTACTGTGCTGATCCGAAGCCAGGTGCCAGATGCTTCTCCTGGTCTCCCATGGGGTGCAGGGCCCAAGCACTTGGGCCATCCTCCACTGCACTCCCTGGCCACAGCAGAGAGCTGGCTTGGAAGAGGGGCAACCGGGACAGAATCCGGCGCCCCTACTGGGACTAGAACCTGGTGTGCTGGCGCCACAAGGCAGAGGATTAGCCTGTTGAGCCACGGCACCGGCCTAAATGTAATAATTCTTATAAAGCTCTTTAGGAGTCCAAGAGAAAGAGGGTGAGCTCCCATTTGTTGGTTTACTTCTCAAATGCTCACAGTGATTGAGGAGCTGAAACTGTGAGCCGTGAACTTAGTCCAGATCTTTCACGTGGATGGCAGGAACCCCATTACTCGAGCCATCACTGCTGTCTCCCAGTGTCTGCATTTGCAGGAGCCAGAGCCAAGGAGCAAACCCAGAACTACAGTGTGGTACCCAGGTATCACTAGCAGGGTCTTAAGTATTGTCTAGAAGCCCACCCCAAAACTAGTTTTTTAATGCTGATAAATGTATTTATGAGATACACTAAGATCTCTCGATATGTTTACATTGTGTAAGGATTGATTTAAGCTAATTTAGCATGTTTGTTGCTTTACCTACTTACCATTTAATGATTTGGTTTTTAAAGGTTTATTTTATTTATTTGAAAGAGTCACAGAGAGAGGTAGAAACAGAGAGAGAGAGGTCTTCCATCTGCAGATTCACTCCCATTAATGGCCACAGCTGCCGGAGCTGTGCTGAGCTGATCCAAAGCCAGGAGCTTCTTCCGGGTCTCCCATGTGCGTTCCGGGGGCAAGGACGTGGGCTATCCTCCTGCTTTCCCAGGCACATTAACAGGGAGCTGGATTGAAAGTGGAACAGCTGGGATTTGAACTGGCACCCATATGGGATGTTGGTGCAGCAGGCTGGGGCTTTAACCACTACATCATAGCACCAGCCCCCATTTAATGATTATTTGAGTGTGTGTGATGAGACTATTCAAAATGTGTTCTTTTAATAATTTTGAAATATCTAGTAGCTGGTCACCAGGCTGTGCAGTCTATTTCTAAAACTTATTTCAGGTGTGGAATGGAACCTTGTATCCAATAATCACCATTTCCCCAGCCTCTGGTAACTATCAGGCTGTGTTCTTTTATGAGTTTGACTGTTTCAGCTTCTACTGTGTTGTGGGATCATGCCTTATTGGTCTTTCTGGGTTTGGTTTTCACTTAGCATAATGTCCTCTAGGTTTACCCATGTTGTTTTAAATGAAAGAATTATCTTCTTTTTAACATCTGTAGAGTATTGTGGGTGTGTAGCCTATTTTCTTTATCCATTCATCCATTGATGGATACTTAAGTTATTTATCTTAGGTCATGTAAATCTCTTGATACATTGCTAGACACATTAGTAAAGACTCAAAAGAAAGGGTTTCTAAAACTTTTTTTTTTTGAAAGATTTATTTATGTATCTGAAAGACAGTTACAGAGAGAAGGAGAGACAGGGAGAGATCTTCCATCTGCTGGCCCACTGCTGGCCCAAATGACTGCAATGGCTGGACCAGTGTCGGCCCCTTTCCATAATTCTTAGTCATCTAGGTTACCTTTCTGATACTGAACATTACCTTCTTTAAAAGTTGTTCCTGGGGCCGGCATGTGGTGTATCTGCAGTGCCAGTATCCCATGTGGTTGCCAGTTTGAGTCCTGGCTGCTCCACTTCCGACCCAGCTGTCTGCTAATTCACCTGGTAAAGCAGTGGAAGATGGCCCAAGTGTTTGGGCCCCTGCACCTGTGGGGGAGACTCAGAAGAAGCTCCTGGCTCCTAGCTTCGGACTGGCTCAGTTCTGGCCATTTTGGCTATTTGGGGAGTGAATCTGCGGATGGAAAACTTCCCTTCTCTGTCTCTTTCTGTAGCTGCCTTTCAAATAAATAAATAAATAAAATTTGAAAAGTTATTCCTTGGCCTTTTTCCATAACAGTTTGTTATGTATGTTTAAAAGATTGATTTATTTATTTGAAAGAATTATAGAGAGGCAGAGAGAGAGAGAAGTCTTCCGTCCACTGGCTCACTACTTAGATGGCCGCAACTGCTGGAGTTGCGCCAATCCGAAGCCAGGAGCCAGGAGTCTGTTCTGGGTGGTCTCCCATGTGGGTGCAGGGTCCAAGGACCAAGACCATCTTCTAGTGCTTTCCCAGGCCATAGCAGAGAGCTGGATCGGAAGTGGAGCAGCCAGGACCAGAACCAGTTGCCCATGTGGGATGCTGGCACTATAGGCAGCAGCTCTACCCTGTATACCACACCACTGGCCCCTCATGTAGCTTTTTATGAAAATAATTCGTCTTTACATATCATACTTAAAATTGCTTCAATTGGCATGATTATATTACAGCTTGTTTACAAGGTGAAATCTAATGACATATTGGAGAAACTGGCTTTGAGTTCTGTGGACACCAGTGAGCAGATCAGATGGCAAAAGCTAGTAGAGGAAGCTAAGGAAAACCTACATAAAATCCAGGTATGTTTCCCCTGTTGCCTACTGCAGTATTAAGATTGCTGTGTTGATCAAGATTAGATTGCCTCACTACATCTGGCATTTGTAAAACAGGACGATGAATTTGTGGTTAATTACTGCTTGAAGGCTCAGTGGATTACATACGAAACAACCCAGGAAATGCTCAATTATGCCAAAACCAGGGTAAGTTTTGTTTTTGCTTGTTTCTTTTTATGGAGAATCCACTTTAATCACTCATAATGCTACCATCTCAAATACATTTTGATTTTCTTCTCTGTGTTTACCATTAAGAAAAACTTTTAGTAACAACTTTATCTAGAAAATGTGTTCAGCATACAGTCCACTCAATTAAAATGAACAGTTCAGTGATTTGTGCCCCCATTACTACAATCAATTGTAGAACTTTGTCATTGCTTCTCGGCCTTTTGGCTAAGATCAAGTGTGTAGAACTTTGTCCCAGGAAGCCTCCCAGACCCCATTAATGGCTACTCCATATTCCCCTAGTACCAGCCTCATGTGACTACTGTTCTGCATCCTGTCTTTGTAGATCTGCTTATGCAGGACATTTTAAATTAGTGAAATCATATGATTTTTGTCCCTTGTATCTGGCATATTTCTCTTTGATTAAATGTCAGGATTTATCCATTTCATTTTGAGTTATATATCAGCACCATATTTCTTTTTTTTTTGCCAAAATACTTCATAATGGAATAGATTACATTTTGTTTCTCCATCTATCAGTTGATGATAGAAAATAAATTTTTATTATATTAAAACACATATATTATAAACTTTATCATCTTAGCCATTTTTAGGTTTAGTAGAATTAAATGCATTCATGATGTGGTGCCACCATGAGCTCCATCTCCAGAACTCTTCATCTTGTAGAACTGAAACTTGATACCTGCCAGACAACTTCCTGTTTTCCTCTTTAGCAGCCCCTGTCAACCACCGCTTTAAATATCTCCTTTGGGTGGAATCGCACCGTGTTTGTCTTGTTGGGACTGTCCCAGGGTTCATCAGCATAGTGGTGTCTGTCAGAACTTCCTTCCTTCCATTCTGAGGCCAAGTGATGTTGCATCATGTGTCTGTACCACCACAAGCTACAGATCCATTCGTCCACTGATGGTCACGTGGGTTGCCTCTACATTTTGGTTATTGTGGATGATGATCTGTAAATAGTTGTACAGATGTCTCCTGGAGTCCTTGCTTTCAGTTCTTTTGAGTGTATATACCGAAGTGGAATTATTGGATCATATGGCAATTCTGTGTTTAATTTGTTGATGAATCATATATATGCACTCAATGCATAAGAACTCCAATTTCTCTAAATCCTTGACCATTACTTGCTGTCTTCTGTTCTTTTGATAGTAACCATCCTAATGAGCATGAGTGGAGGTTGAGATTTTATGTTTCTACATATTTGTCTTGCACAGAAGAAATAATTTTTAAATTAGTTTTTCTCTTGCAGACCTTTGTAATAAACATTTTGTTTTTGGTATTGCGATAATGCCTTTTTTGTAATAGATTTTTTTCAGTGAACAGTAAGTGCAATAACTAGTTATATTCCCTAAAGTCAAGGTATAACATATGGACAAAATGTTATGGGTTGTTTTCTTTTTTTTTTTTTTTCTTTTTGACAGGCAGAGGTAGACAGAGAGAAAGACAGAGAAAGGTCTTCCTTCTTTTGGTTCACCCGCAAATGCAGCTGTCACTGCACCGATCCGAAGCCAGGAGACAGGTGCTTCCTTCTGGTCTCCCATGCAGGTGCAGGGCCCAAGCACTTGGGCCATCCTCCACTGCACTCCCAGGCCACAGCAGAGAGCTGGACTGGAAGAGGAGCAATAGGGAAAAGAACCTGGTGTGCTGGCGCCGCAGGTGGAGGATTAGCCTAGTGAGCCATGGCGCTGGCCCTTTTGTTTCTTTTTTAAAGATTTATTTATTTATTTGAAAGGCAGAGTTAGAGGTCTCCATCTGCTGGTTCACTCCCAGATGGCTGCAATGGCTGGAGCTATGCCGATCCAAAGCCAGGAGCTTCTTCTGGGTCTCCAGTGGGGGTGCAGGGGCCCAAGGACTTAGGCCATCTTCCACTGCTTTCCCAGGCCACAGCAGAGAGCTGGATTGGAAGTGGAGCAGCCGAGACTTGAACCGGTGCCCATGTGGGATGCCGGCATTGCAGGCAGTGGCTTTACTCGCTATGCCACAGTTCCGGCCCTTTTTTTCCATTTTTTAAAAATTTTATTTTTGTTATTTAAAATGTATCATTTACTGTTCATTTTAGATTTAAGTGGAACTTGTTTTCTAAGATCAGTTTAATTACTATTATTGACATAAAATCTATCTTTTGTGAAAAGCCTAATATAGATGATATTCTAACTATTTCTTATTGATCATCCTTAGCTTTTGAAGAAGGAGGATAAAACTGTTTCTGTCTATTCTGATGGCTTAATAGAGGTAATTACATTAGATTTATATATTAATTTAGAAGGTGAATGTACCTTCATGATGTGGTTTTTCCGTTCAGGATATATTTGTTTTTCAAGAGCATGTTATCATTTTTATACTTCAATTTCCTTATCTGAAAAATGGGATTATTGATAGTATTTACCATATAGGGTCATTTTAAAGTCAAAGAATATAGTTCCTAGAAGCAATTTGCATTGTAGTCTCTGCTAGTCAGCCCATTGTAAACCATTAACGATTTTTTTGATGATACCAAAATACATGTGTGCATGCAAATGAACACATATATATTTATATTCTTTTTTTTAAAGATTATTTATTTATTTGAAAGTCAGAGATACACAGAGAGAGAGGGAAGGCAGAGCGAGAGAGGTCTTCCATCCACTGGTTCACTCCCCAGTTGGCTGCAACAGCCGGAGCTGGGCCAGCCTGAAGCCAGGAGCCAGGAGCTTCTTCCGGGTCTCCCACGTGGGTGCAGGGGCCCAAGGACTTGAACCATCTTCTACTGCTTTCCCAGACCATAGCAGACAGCTGGATGGGTATAGGAGTAGCCGGGTCTCAAACTGGTGCCCATATGGGATGGCAGCACTTCAGGCCAGGGCATTAACCCACTACGCCACAACGCCAGCCCCTTAAATTCTTAAAGTCAATGTTTGCTGTAGTCCAGCTAAGTTTTACCATAAGAACACTTATAAATCAGTGGGAAAAGTAATTTTGAATGGTGCCTTTAGTTAAAGTCCATATGTCTTTGTAATTGAATATGATTGGAAATACTTTTACTATTAATTTTATATATGAGTTAAACAAAGATAGTCACGTTTATGGGAACTGATAGCAATCTGGAATAAGAGGAGACTGTGTGAGCTTTCTGACATGGAGTGCCTGACTTTTGGTGTTTTTATTTTGATGTTAATGCATATAACATTTAGATGATCCAGTTCTTTTTTGTAGGTACTCAGGGCTCATGCAAAGTTGACTACATTTTACGGAGCATTTGGACCAGAAAAATTCAAGTTTGTGCATTTCATTTTTAATTTTTAGATTATGAGTTAGACATAAATTTAGAATGTCACAAAAAACTCTGTTCATTTTGGGTGAATTTGTGGATTTGGGGGCCCAGGGACTGAATGTTAGAAAATATTCTCTTTCTGAACAAAAAATTGGCTGGACAACCTTCTTGTTTCTTTAACACAAATCTTTACACCATTACTCATACTCTGATACATCTTCTTTTTAAAAAACTTTTCATTTAGTTAGTTTTCACTTTATGTGAAAGGCAGAGAGACAGAGATCTTCCATCCTCTAGTTCACCCCAAAATGTCCTCAACAGCCAGGCCTGGGCCAGGCTGAAGTCAGGAGTCCAGGAGGCAATTCTGTCTGGTCTGAATGGCTGGGATCCAAGTACTTGAGCCCACACCTGCTGCCTCCTAGGATACATACTAGCAAGAAGCTGGATTGGAAACAGAGGATCTGGTACTGAAAAGAGGCACTACACTATGGGGCGCAGGCATCCCAAGTGTCCACTTGGTTAATCCTCCACCTGTGGTGCCGACATCCCATATGGGCGCCGGGTTCTAGTTCCAGCTGCTCCTCTTCCAGTCCAGCTCTCTGCTGTGGCCTGGGAAGGCAGTGGAGGATGGCCCAAGTGCTTGGACTCTGCACCTGCATGGGAGACCAGGAGGAGGCACCTGGCTCCTGGCTTCGGATTGGCATAGCTCCGGCTGTGGCGGCCATTTGAGGGGTGAACCAACGGAAGGAAGACCTTTCTCTGTCTCTCTCTCTCTCTCACTGTCTAACTCTGTCAAATAAAAAAAGATCTCTATCTCTTCCTCTCTCTCTCTTTCTTCCTCTCTTTCTCTCTCTTTCTCTGTGTCTAAATAAAATAAGTCTTTAGTAATTAAAATGTTAACATTTACCATGTCCTAAACATCTCTCATTTATTTAAATCTATCTCTGGACTTTAATTCTGTTTAGTTGATCTCATTCACCTCCCATTCATTCAACAATATGAATTTGTTTTAATTAATGTAGCTCCAAAAGGACCTCCTGTCTTGGGCAGGCTCTTCCATATTTTTCTTGTTTCAGGGACTATTCTCTTAAGTTTATTTTTCTGCGTGACATTTCGAATCAGAACCAGCTTGCCCAGTTTAAAGAGAACCTCTTTTTATGGTTTTCCTTTTCTAAATGTTTATTTTGGTGTGGGAGGGGAATGAGCTGGGAAACCAATATCTGATATGTTGACTCTTCCCACGTAGGCTAACATGTACCTTTCTACTCCTTCTGTTCTCTTTCTCCAATGGTCCTGAATGGTCTCTAAGGCTCAGAGAACTTACTAAGTTCTTTTTTAACATCATATTTTCTAAAGGGTATAGAGAGGTATTGAGTTTTAAAATTTGCAGTCAGCTACCTTACTGAATTTCTTTGCTGTTTGTAGTAATATTCCACTTAGTCTTGTTTGTGCCAGGTATATGATTATATATTCATATAATCAGTTCTGATTTTGCTTTTTCCTTGCCTACTTTCATTGGCTGGTACTCCTAGAATTCTTTTTTTTTTCCATTTATTTATTTGAAAAGCAGAGCATCAGAGAAGAGAGAGAGAGAGAAAAGAGTGAGCTTTTCTATCCACTGGTTCATTCCCCAAATGGTCACAACAACCTGGACTGGGCCAGGCTGATGCCAGGAGCCGGGGACTCCATCCTGGTCTCCCAACATCGGTGGCAGGAGCCCAATCACTTGGGCTATTTTCCACTGTGTTCCCTGACACATTAGCTTCTCTGGCACGGAAGAGGAATTAGCCAGGACTTGAATAAGGACTTCCACATGGGATGCTGACATCGAAAGCAGCATCTTAACCCACTGTGCCACAAAGCCAGCCCCATAGAAATATTAAATAGTGGTGAAAACAGACATCCTTCTTTTCTTTCTGACTTTAACAGAAATGCTTCTTTTGCTTTATCATGTAACAATGATACAAACTGTTTATCTTTTTGTCATTTTTTTAAAAAAGATTTACTTACTTATTTGAAAGGCAGAATTACAGATTGAGGAGAGATAGAGAGCTCTTTTTCCCACTAGTTCACTACCCAAACGGCTTCAATAACCAGGACTAGGCCAGGCTGGAGCCAGGAGCTCCATCTGAGTCTTCCACGTGGGTTTAGGGGCCCAAGCACTTGGGCTATCTTCCACTGTTTTTCCAGGTATATCAGGGAGCTGGATCAGAAGTGGAGCAACCAGGACTCAAATTGGCATCCACGTGGGATGCCAGCACTGCAAGCCATGGCTTAACCCACTGTGCCACAGTCATGTTAAGGGATAGCCATTTATTTCTAAGCTTTATTCAGAACTGATGGTAGTAAGAGGTGGGCATTTTACCTAGTGGTTAAGACGTCCACATCACATATTGGTTTGTCTGGGTTTAGTTCCCATCTCTGCTCTCAGTTCCATCTTGCTGCTCACACACACCCTGGGAGGCAGCTGTGATGGTTCAAGTGAGCTGGTTCCTGCCACCTATATGGGAGACCTGGATTAAGTTCCCAGCTTCTGAATTTGGCCTAGCCCAGCCCACCTGTTGGTAGTCATTTGGGATGAGAGCTTGCTCCTGTTCTCTCTCTCAAGTTAAAAAAAAAAATTAAGTGGTTGTATGACAGTGATTGAAGAAGACTTAATGGCCTCTGAGGAAGAAGACAAGAGTTCTAAGTCTGGGATAAGAAGGACACTGCCTTTGCATTGTGTAATCTTTGCAACTATTTTGTTTAATTTTATGAGAAGAAATAGCTAAAACGCATAATGATGTCTATTTGTAAAGTATAACCTCAGTTTTTAAAAAGCTACTTATTTTTTTCTTCTGACTCCTCAGTGGTAATTCTTGGATTGAATTTCTGAATAATGAAGATGATCTTAAAGATATTTTTTTACAACTAAGAGAAGGAAACCTTGTTTGTGCGCAGTATCTCTGGCTTCGACACCGGGTAATACTACTTGCTTTTTTTTCTTAAGGGCTTTCTAGCGCCTATCAGAAGTGACTAAATTGGTATTGAGGCCTGTCAAGCTGACTGTCAATAGAGTGTTTCCAGACTGTTAGATAAGATGTGACCTGTCCCAACATAAGTTTTCCTTTGATGATACTAAAACAGAGGAAGTACTGCAAAGATTCAGTAGAACTATATTTTGTGTCATCTTGTTTAGCTCCTAATCTTAGCTAAACAAGCAACAGTTTACTACATGACTTATTGATGGATTTTCAGTAGGACTGGTGGAGAGGATGCTCTTACTGCAGTGTGGGTGGTGGTGAAGGATTGGCCATTAACATTACTCACCTAGATTTCCTTAAAGTTAGCTGATGTGGCACAATCGTGTCCTGGTGTGATGCTGTTAGTGGATAAATTGTATGTTAAATTTATTCTGTCATCCTCCAGTTATATTTTCCATAAAAAATCATCTCTGCTGGTTCCTGTGCGTCATAATTTATTGTTTGGCACTCACTTCCGTGAGATTTCATGGAATTTGTGTCTCTCACCTCAAACCCTTTGTATGAGGTGAATCACCGTTAAGTGCTCTTTATTAAATCAGAAGGATACTCCTTGCAGTGACTTCCTAATGTAAGAAGTCTTTGTCTTTTGGGAGGTCGTTAGTTTAAATGAGTTGGATAAATCTTAACTTCTCACTCATTGTGTAACGTAGGCCAACTTTGAAGACAGGTTTGATGTGAAAATGCTTGAGAACTTGCTCAACTCGATTCCTACACCAGTCTGTCTGCAGAAGCTTTGTCCATGGCTTAAAAATGACGTGATCCCATTTGTGAGAAGGACTGTGCCTGCGGGACAGGTGAGTTCCCCTCTGTACTTCTTGAATCAGTTTTATTTTCTACACTTCAGCCTTAAAGATTAAGTCGCGCTAACAACAGTTAGTTGTTTGAAAAGATAATCAGAGTTTTTTGGTTATTTCAATGATTCTCCATCTACAGTTTTATTTTTAAACAATCTATTTCAGAAAATTCTTGCAAAATGGTTGGAGCAAGCAGCCAGGAACCTTGAATTAACTGATAAGGTAATACCAATGTAATTAACACGAAAAAGCCATTTTATATTCTCTCAATTGTATAAAACATTGTTTTTAATCATCTATGATATTTTTTAAAGGCAAACTGGCCAGAAAATGGACTTCAACTGGCAGAGGTATTTTTCACCACAGACAAAACAGAAGAGTTGGGACTGGCATCATCTTGGCATTGGATTTCCTTGGTACGGTATAGTGAGGTTTCTCGTAATTAAATAGTTCATTTATATCAAAGAGTTTGTCTACTTGTACTTAGAGAAAGTATCTAGAAATATGTCCACTTCCTAAATTTTCAAATTTTTCAAATTTTTATATTCCTGTCTTTTGTGGTATATTTTTCAAATCCACAAGAAAGGAAAATTTGCTCATTTTTACTTTTCTGACTTCTGTTACAGCTTCACCCTGTTTTAAAGCACTGCCCTCCCTTGAACCATCCAGGACTTGAACAGGCACTTTAATAAGGATGCAAGTGGTCCAAATGGTGGCTCAGCACACTGTGCCATAGCACATGCCCCTCATTTTATTTTATTTTATTTTTTTAAGTCAAATTGTAAAAATTCTGAGAGAGGGAGAGACAGAGAGAGAGAGAGAACTTCCTTCCCGCTGGTTTATTCCCCACATGGCTGCAACAGCTGTGGCTGGGTCATTCCAAAGCCAGTAACCTGGAGTTTCATCCGGGTCTCCCTTGTGGGTGCAGTGGCCCGAGTACTTGGACCATCCTCCACTGCTTTCCTATGCGCATTAACAGGGATCTATATCACAAGTGGAGTAGCCAGGACTCGAACCGGAACCCAATGGGATGCTGGCACTGCAGATGGCAGCTTAACCCACTGTGCCACAGCACCAGGCCCTCTGCATTTCTTAAGTTCATTTCTTCTCCCCTTCAGGTTTCTGTAAACTAGAAAACATTTATTATATTGAAAAACATATATAATTCTTCTGTTTTAGAAATAGTTTGTTGGGAGTGCTTAATTTAGGTAGTGAATTAATATAATCTGGATTGCTTAATGACAGGGACATGTTCTGAAAAATGCATCATTAAGTGATTTCATCATGCAGAAATCAGAGTATACTTCCACAAACCTAGGTGGCATGGCCTACTACACATCTAGGCTATAGGGTATTTATATATGGTATAGTTTCTTGCTCTTAAGAGTCATGATGGACAAAATAACATGAGATTAAGTCAGGCATAAGAAAATTACACTATCAAGACACCTGATAAGCAGGAGATGTGTGCAGCAGCTGCTGGCATAAGGTAGCACACTGATAGTAAAGCTTTTTTATAAGTAGGAGTATACTCTGACATAATGACAAAAGTATAGTCTAGTCCACACATAAACCAGCAACACAGTTGTCCATTACTGAGTTTTATATCCTGTAGATAATGATATGTGCTGATGTGCTATAAGTTTGCTTACACACCTGCATTGCCACAAACATGTGAGTAATAAGTTGAGCTATGACCTTATGACACCTCTGACCTCACTGGGCCATAGGGGTTCTTCAGCTCCATTACAGATTGTTCAGCTGTCACATATGTAGTCCATTGTTGACCACACTGTCAATATGTGGCTTGTGATTGTGTAGGGTTCAGGTGGTCTATTGTTTGATTATTGCTGTATTTTTCCATATCAGAGCTTTTTCCTATTGCTATGTAACAAGACTGTCTTTCATCAGTTTCAAAAGTTCTGTTTCTAGTATATAGGTGAGGCGTGAGGATTGTCTGATAATTCTGTACCTGAGTATATTGGGCTTTGACAAAATACTGTACTAATATTATTTTTCTAGTAAATTAAATTTACTTCAGAGGCAGAGAAAATGACAGATTGAGAGAGTGAACTCCTATTTGTTGCTTTACTCCCCAAAAGCCCACAATAGCCAGGGCTTAGATAGGTCAAAGCTGGAAGCTGGGAATGCAATCCAGTTGGGTGGCAGAAACCCAATTATTTAGCTATTTTCACTGCCTCCCAGAGTCTATGTTAATTGGAAACTAGAGTCAGGACCCACAGCCTAGCATTCAACAGAGGCACTCCTGTGTGAGATGCAGGATGCAGGCGTCTTAACCATTAGGCTGAACACCTGCCCCTCTATTTTATTTTTAAGGGAAACAGATTCTTTGAGATTTTCACCTATGTTAATTTGTACCAGGTAACTTTAGTTAAAGTTCTACAAAATTTAGGGGCAGCGCTCACTTGGCTAATCCTCCGCCTGTGGCACCAGCATCCCATATGGGCACTGGGTTCTAGTCCTGGTGGCTCCTTTTCCAGTCCAGCTCTCTGCTGTGGCCCGGGAGGGCAGTGGAGGATGGCCCAAGTGCTTGGGCCCCTGCACCTGCATGGGAGACCAGGAAGAGGCACCCGGCTCCTGGCTTTGGATTGGCACAGTGCAGGCCATGGTGGCCATTTAGGGAGTGAACCAACGAAGGAAGACCTTTCTCTCTGTCTCTGTCTCTCACTGTCTATAACTCTACCTGTCAAATATTTAAAAAAAAAAAAAGTTCTACAAAATTTGAAGTATCAGTTGCCTTAGAATTGCAGGTTTCCTCCTAGTGTGCGTAGCATGGTCACTTTATTTGCAATAAACCTGACTCTTTGTTTCTCACACTCTTATTTCATATCCTTAATGATGAACACTTTTTTGTTTTAGAAGGATTATCAGGATACAGACGAGGTGCGTCAGTTACAGACTTTGGTCAATAACTTACGAGAGTTGATCACATTACATAGGAAATACAACTGCAAATTGGCCCTTTCTGATTTTGAGAAGGTAAAAGTTCATCAGAATTAAGTTGTTCATTGGATCCGGTTGAGGCTGGAGTTTTAATTAAGCCATTTGTCTTTTCTATTGTCCAGGAAAATGCAACCACCATAGTGTTCCGAATGTTTGATAAAGTGCTGGCCCCGGAACTCATTCCGTCCGTCTTAGAGAAGTTTATACGGGTTTACATGAGAGAGCATGACTTGCAAGAGGAGGAACTTCTCCTGCTGTACATAGAGGTGACTTTTTCTTTAGCTCTTGTCTTAGTCTTGGATCTCTGCGGCATTTCCCTGTGTTGAATGTTTAACTCCTGGGCTGGCGCTGTGGCGTAATAGGTGCTAGTCCCGGCTGCTCCACTTCTGATCCAATTCCCTGCTAATGTGCCTGGGAAAGCAGTGGAGGATGGCCCAACTGCTTGGGCCCCTGCAGCCATGGAGGAGACCTGGATGAAGCTACTGGCTCCTGGCTTCAGCCTGGCCCAGCCCTGGTCATTGCTCCCATTTGGGAATTGAACTCCCTCTCTCTCGTAACTATGACTTTGAAATAAATTAATTAAAAGAAAAAAAAAGATTTAACTCTGAAAGGGAATTATGGTCTACCCTTAGGACTTAGCATATGCTACTGATGAAGAGCGTGGGTTAATTCAGCTATTAACTGACTGAGGATCTTGAGCAAATGGACTCAATATTAAGACTTTCTCCAGACTATTGTGAAATAGTAGTATCCTGTGCTCAATGTTAGCAAATATGTTTCTGTAAACGTGAATATGCTGCAATAATCTTATCTGTAGATTCTTCAAGAATGTTTCTTTTTTTTTTTTAAAGGTTTATTTATTTATTTGAAAGGCAGAGTTACAGAGAGGCAGAGACAGAGAGAGAGGTCTTCCTTCTGCTGGTTGACTTCCCAGATGGCCACGATGTCTGGAGCTAGGCCAATCCAAAGCTAGGAGCCAGGAGCTTCTTCTGGGTCTCCCACATGGGTAGGATCAGAAGTGGAGCAGCCAGGAATCAAACTGACGCCCATATGGTTACCTGCATTGCAGGTGGTGACTTTAACTGCTACACCACAGCATAGACCCCAAGAATGTTTCTTCCTTTGATGTGCCTTATCAACTGACAGTTAAAATTTCGGCAGTTTTGTATATTTTGGCCATTGTTCAACATTCATGACTGATTAGAATAAGATTTTTGTTTATTTTTACTTAAAAACATATATGTTTGTCTCTTAGGATTTACTAAAGAGATGTAGCTCAAAGTCCACGTCACTTTTTGAAACAGCATGGGAGGCGAAAGCCATGGCAGTGATCGGGTGTTTATCTGACACAGACGTACGTATGGGGTGACCATTTGGGTTTTCCTTGGGAACACTGGAGCTTTTCTTCTGATCATAAAAGCAAACATATGTGTTAAGGAGAATTTGTGAAGTTTAAAAGGAATACAAAGGAGAAATAAAAAACCACCCATAATTCTATTTTCTTTAATTATGGGAAGTAAAGAGTAACAGTTTTCTCATTCTCACCTCAGAAGGACCTCCACGGAAAGCTGGATGCATCTCTTCAGTTTCTTCTGTGCTTAGACAAGCCTAGGGATATTTCTTTATGTTGTTAATAGACCTTTATTTTGGCTTTACATTGTTATTAGGTCATCATTCTAAAATATGAGTAAAAACATATTTTAAACAGAGACTGAGACAGAAAGAAAGAGATCTATCCACTGGTTCACTCCTCAAATGCCTGCGATACCCAGCAGCCAGACTCCATCTGGGCCTCCCATGTGGGTGGCAGGAACCTCAAAAATACTGAGTCAATGGGACTTGAACCAGGCATTCTGAATTAGGATGCAGGCCTCCCTAGCAGGGACTTAACCTCCTGTACCACAACGCCTGTTCCTCAGATTGTCTCTTTGTGTGTGACAGTCAGAAGAAATACGTGCTTTTGTGGCCAGAAGGTGACTACAGTGTGCTTGATGTTGTACCTTTGCTGAATGCAATGCCAGTAATGTACATGAAGTGTGCATCTGATTTCTGGTCGTTACCCTTGTGTGTTTCTCCTTGTAGCTCATATTTGACGCTGTGCTTAAGATCATGTATGCAGCCGTGGTTCCGTGGAGTGCAGCTGTGGAGCAGCTGGTGAAAGAGCATCTAGAGATGGGCCATCCCAAGTAAGAGTCATCCTCCAGAGAACTGCTTGTACACCACATGCACATGTGTTGAGATGACATTCTGTTAGGCATTTATGTCATTGACTGTGTCCCATGGCCTTCCATAAAAAGGGAAATCTATATTAATATCAATACTTGCTTTCAGAGTCAAGTTACTACAGGAGAGTTATAAGCTGATGGAGATGAAAAACCTTTTACGAGGCTATGGAATAAGAGAGGTGAACCTCTTAAACAACGAAGTGATGGTGAGTACACTTCCACAGTCCGTGTTCCTCCAGGCCGTTTCTAGGACGTTGTGGGAAGTTCGGGATCTTCTGTGTTGAGAGGTTAATAGAGCTGTGTTCTCCCATGCCTTTCTCTTGTTATAGACAATGTAGTAGGGTGTTCACTTGCTTATGAATGTTAAGGACAACAGATAGTAAATAAAAAAGCTAAAAGAGAAGGACAAGATGTCATGAGATTCAGGATAGAAATCATCCTGTAATTTTCCACACAATTGGGTCTTTTGCTTCATTATTTAAATTTTGTAGCTATCCACTCTTAAAAGAAATGATTTCTAGATTCTCCGAGATTTCCTGACCTGGAGATGTACGTGTCTCTGTTTCAGAGGGTGGTCAGATACATTCTCAAACAAGATGTTCCATCTTCTTTAGACGATGCATTAAAGGTGGCCCAAGGATATAGGTTGTCTGATGATGAAATCTACAGTCTTAGAATTATTGACTTGATTGATAGAGAACAGGTATGTATGTATTTTCTTTAAAAGATTTATTTTATTTATTTGAAAGACAGAGTTACAGAGGGGTAGAGACAGAGAGAGAGGTCTTCCATCTGCTGGTTCTCTCCCCAGGTGGCCACAACAGCCAGAGCTGCGCCGATCCAAAGCCAGGAGCTTCTTCTGGGTCTCCCACACGGGTGCAGGGGCCCAAGGACTTGGCCATCTTCTATTGCTTTCTTAGGCCATAGCAGAGAGCTGGATCAGAAGTGGAGCAGCTGGGTCTCAAATTGGTGCCCATATGGGATGCTGGCGCTTCAGGCCAGGGTGTTAACCCGCTGTGGCACAGCGCCGGCCCCTGTATTTATTTTCAATTTGAGAAGCACAGAGACAGACAGATCTTAGATCTACTGGTTTATTCCCCAAATATCCAGAACAGCTGGGGCTGGGCCGGTCTGAAACCAGAAGTCTGGGACTCACTCTGAGTCTCCCATGTGGTAGCAAGCGCCCAGGCACTCCCCAGAGTGTGCATTGACAAGATGCCTGATCAGAAGCAGAGGAGCTGGGATGCGAATCAGGCTCCAGTATGGGATACAAGCATCCTAAGCAGCATCTTAACCACTGTGCCTAATTCCTGCCCCTTTATGGTACTGTTAAGGATCTTCTTTAAAAAAAAAATTATTTTAAGAGAGTTACGGAGAGAGATAGAGATCTTACGTCTGCTGGTTCACTCCCCACATGGCTGCAACAGCCAGGGCTGGGCCAGACTGAAGCCAGGAGTCAGGTGCTTCTTCCAGGTCTCCCATGTGGGTACAGGGGTCCAAGCACTTTCCCAGACATATTAGCAGGGAGCTGGATCAGAAGTGGAGCAGCTGGGACTCAAACTGGCACCCATACGAGATGCCGTTGTTGCAGGTGGCGGCTTGACCTGCTGCTCTGTCACCATGTCAGCCTCAAGAGTCTTTACTTTTTGTATAGCTTTATAACAGTAGGTGTGCCTGAGACATAAACTAATCTTCGGAACCTAGGGTTACATTTAAAATGTATTTTATTGTTTGCTTTTGTCAAAATGGAATTTTCAGATTTTAAAAATGTGAAATCATAATCTTTTCCAAAATTATGCCTTTTCATCTTTATATAGAAAAGAAAGCGGTTGAGTCCAAACTGTCCTTTTGCGGGTCCCAGCTGTCTTTACTTCCTTTCCAACATTGTTTTTAGGGTGAAGACTGCCTCCTCCTGTTGAGGTCTCTGCCACCTGCCGAAGCAGAGAAAACTGCTGAGAGAGTCATCATATGGGCTCGGCTGGCATTGCAAGAAGAACCGGATCATTCCCAAGAGGTGAGATTTTCACCAAATAAAATGTGAGTTAGCCCAGTTTTTATGGATTACTCAGTAAGATGGAAAAAAGACTTCCAGATAAGATCTACTTTCTCCCTGCTGGAGTACACATTGCTGTGTGATTTTACTCCACAGGAAGAAACCAAATATGGCTGCCTTGGAGCAGTTGCTGCAGACCAACAGTGAATGACCCACTGTCTGCAGATTAGAAGGATTTATTGCTATAGCTGTTGTACATATGTCTTGCAACAGTGTCTTGTTAAAAATAATCATATTGTACACAGAGCCAAAGTGTTTCCAAATAATCTTAACGCACTGAAACTTAGAAATGATTTCAAGACAGCTAGTTTACTGGTTTTTGTTTTTGTTTTAAAGATTTTTTAATTTGAAAGGCAAAGTTACAGAGAGAGAAGGATGGACAGATATCTTCCGTCTCCTGTTTAACTCCCCAAATGATTGCAACAGCCAGGACTAGGCCACACTGAAGCAAGGAGCCTGGAACTCCATCTGAGTCTCCCATGTGGGTGGCAGGGTGCCATCCTCCATTGCTTCCCCAGGCACATTAGCAGAGAACTGGATCAGAAGTGGAGTAGTTGGAACTCAAACCGGTGCTCTGAAATGGGATGCTGGCCTCCCGGCAGCCGTGTGACCCACTGTGCCGCAACACTGGCCCTGGTGTACACTTCTCAACCGCTAGGCTTTTTTTTCTAGTTCTGGTCGGGGTGCCAGATTCTGTCCCGGTTGCTCCTCTTCTAGGACAGCTCTCTGCTGTGGCCTGGGAGTGCAGTGGAGGATGGCCCAAGTGCTTGGGCCCTGCACCCCATGGGAGACCAGGAGAAGCACCTTGCTCCTGCCTTCAGATCAACACAGCGCGCCGGCTGTGGCGGTCATTTTGGGGGATGAACCAACGGAAAAAGGAAGACCTTTCTTTCTCTCTCACTGTCTAACTCTGCCTGTCAAAAAAAAAAGCATTTTGGTTTTCCCCCCTGGTTGCATGGTTTTTATTTTCTTGTCTGTATTTGTACAAAAGTCGTTGCTTAAAGGAGGTAGATCTCATTTTGCATTTTTCCCCCTTAGGACAAGGCCTGGAGAATGTCTGTAGCGAAGACGTCAGTGGACATTCTGAAAATGCTGTGTGACATTCAGAAAGGTAGCTTCTGTGTTTGTATTCCTTCCTGGTTATGTTCCAGAGCTCATCCTCTCAGGAGGGGGCACAGTCCTTGTGCCTCTGCTTGTCTTTATTGATCTTACCCATTTTCCTCCATGAAAAGTCTTTCTTGTTCTATCAGTAGTAAAAGCACAGACTTGTGTAAGCCTCACCTCACCATTTGTTCATATGCTTCAGCAAGCTGTTTACTGCTAGGTGTGTTTGGTGCCTTGTGCTTACTGCATATTCTCAGTGATCCGTTGGTTGTGATAGGGGCAAGAACCCATTTAAACTTCAAACTTAAAATAGTTCAGAAAGTATCTGTCTTGGAGGAACAAAGCTACAGCTTATTTTAGAATAATTACTTTTGAATAATTATTATTGAATAATTATTTAGAATAATTTCTTTTGTAACCTATAAACTTCCTTTTTCTACCACCAAAAAGAACAATTAGATTTCTCTTTTCAGATTGCAACTGTTTCTGTACTTAAATTATCTTAGGTCAGCATTTAAAAAGAGCTACAAAGATTTGATATTAGAAAACCAAATCTCATTCATATTTTGGCTCTTTAAAATTCTGGTAATACGATACATTAGTCTGTTTTCTGTAGCCAAGACTGGGTAATTTATAAGGAATAGGGCTTATTTAAAGCTGTGGTCCTGGAGGCTGAGGAAGGCCAAGAGCATGGTGCTAGCATCTGGTGAGGGCCTTCTTGCTGTGTCACAGTCACCATGGCAGCGGGCATCCCATGGGTAGATAGAGCAAGCTTGCTCCACAGACTACTCCTTTACCCATCATTAATTCACTGGGCAGAGGCCCCCTGATCCAGTCACTTCCCTAGTGTCCCACCTCCAGATAACATTAATGTATGAATTTGTGTATTAAGTTTCCAGTAAATAAAATTTGGGGGACACATTCAAAAATCCAGCCTGTGGGAATGTTACATCTGCCATAACTTAGAATTTTAATTACAGACAATCTGCAGAAGAAGGATGAATGGGAAGAAATCTTGAAACTATTTAAAATGGCTGCTAGCTTACAGGTAAAGATTTGCTACATTGTGTGTTAATGCTTTTGACTAAGAGGTATTTTTGACTAAGAGGTATTTCTGCATTAGCCTTCAATTTCACCACCTGGTTTCCATTCTCTCTCAGCAGTTTTATTTAAAGATTTATTATGTAGTTGGCAGAGAGGGAGAGAGAAAGAGGAAGAGGTATCTTCCATTCCGTGGTTCACTTCCCATATGGCTGAAACTGCCATGCAAGCACTCGGCCATTTTCCAGTCGCAGTGTGCTGCTTCCCAGGCACATTAGCAGGAAGCTGAACCCGAGGCGCAGCAGCGGGGACTTGAACCTGCAGTCTGATACAGGGTGCCAGCATCTCAAGCTACAATGCCAGCTTCTCTCAACAGCTTTGTTGAGATATAATTCATATTCCATATAATTCATCCTTTAAAAAGAGTGATTCAGTGATTTTTTATAATGCATTAAGTTTTTTAAGTTGTGGGAAATAAATAAAATTTTCCCTTGTAATGATTTTTCTGTCTTCAGTCCAGTGGCATTAATTATTTTTGCTATTTTTTCATCACCCCCAGCAGAAACTGTAGGTATTGGATGGTAAGTCCCCACTCCTCTCTTGTCTTATCCCGTAGTGATATTTAGTCTACTTTCTGTCTCTACAAATTTGCCTATCTCAACTATTGGAGTGTAACAAATATGCCTATGTCTGGCCAAAATATCTGAGAGCCATTGTAATAAGTAACTGCTCTCTCTGGTTACCCAAGTGTAGGCATTTCTGTGGTTGCTAGTAAAGAGGGTACTGTGGCATAGATACATAAATACATAAATAAATAAATAAAGTCATTAACATCTTGTTTATAATGAATGTCACCAGTGAGCTGTCATACTGATTTTTGTAAATACGTGTTTCTGCATGATATGGGCTCCTCAGAGAAAGATCATTAATATCTTTTGGAGAAGAGACTCAGTTTAAAAATTATATAGCTCTTAAAGATTTATTTACTTATTTGAAAGGCAGAGAGAGAGAGAAGTCTTCCATCAGCTGGCTCACTCCCCAAATGGCTTATTGGCCAGAGCTGGGCTGATATGAAGCCGGGAGCCAGGAGCTTCTTCCTGGTCTCCCACATGGATGCAGGGGCCCAAGGACTTGGGCCATCTTCCACTGCTTTTGCAGGCACATTAGCAGAGAGCTGGAACGAAAGTGGAGCAGCCAGGACTCAAACTGACGCCCATATGGGATGCTGGTGCTGCAGGCCAGGGCTTTAATCTGCTATGCCACATTGCTAGTCCCTAAAAATTAAATAACCTTTTAAAAAACTTTTTTTAGCATTTATTCAGTGAAAGAAATGTACAGGAAAGTGAGGAATTTATTTAGGGGAGAACGAAGTCTAGAAGCGTAAGCTGGGTCCATACCTGGCAGAGAGCAGGCTGGGAGCCACGTGGCGCAGAGCTTGCAGTTAGGAGAAGCCACAGGTGGTGAGCGCAGGCGGGAAAGCAGAGGCCGTGGCGGCGTTTGTAAGAATTGACTCCACCATAAATTGTGGGTAATGCAGGTAAGACGACTACTACGTAATGGCAGGAGAAAGGGAAACTGCGTGATGTTAATTGGGAACGGTAATTATGAAATTATACAATGCAGCTGTCAAATGCTAATAAAAGAAACTGAAAGGAAATACCAAGAAAATTACCCATGTTTATTAGATTCTTTTCAGTGAAGTGGGGGGCAGTTTTGTGTCCAAGGGATATTGGTCATTTCTGGACAGAGATCTTCCATCTGCTGTTTCACTCCCCAAATAGCTGCCATACCAGCGCAGCCAAGTCTGGGATCCTGAAACTCCATCTGGGTCTTCCTCATGGTGGCAGGGATGCAAATACTTGAATCAACCCTGCAGCCTCTGCAGGTGCACCTTAGGAAGAAGCTAGATTGGAAGTGGGAATAGGACTTGAACCCACACACTCCGGTATGGGCTGGGGGCCAGCACCTGCTCCTGGAGATAATTTTGATTGTCGTAATTGGTGTGGGGAGGGTGCTTCTGGCATCTATGAGTAGAGACCAGGGATGCTGTGAAGCATCATACAGTACCCAGAACAGCCCCAAGGATTCTCCAGCTTGAGGTAGTACCACAACTGAGAAACCCTGCTGTAAGAATGGCGTCAAAGCAAAGGGTCTAACTCACTCCTGCTACCTCTTGATCTCTTTCTCTGGGTTTCTGTAGGATTTTTTTAATTGGGTCAGAGATATAAATCTTAGATCTAAAGCTGGCAGCCAACCAGGAATAACAGAAAAGAGCAAAGCTGAGTTCTTTAAACTTGAGGGTAGATGTGCCCAGACCTACTTGATCTCTCCATATTGTATTGTATTGAATTGTATTTTACTTTACTTCACTCTTTACTTCTTTTACTTTTTTATTTTATTTTATTTTATTTATTTTAGTTTATTTTAGACATTGAGAGCCAAAAGGAGCAAGTTTCCATCTCCTGGTCTATTTCCTGAATACCCACAACAGCTGAGGCTGGGCCAAGCCAAAGATGGGAGGTCGACTCAGTTCAGGTTTCCCTCCTGGGTGGCAGAAGTTCAACCATTTGAGCTATCACCACTGCCTCCCAGGGTGCACACCAACAAGCAGCTGGAATCGTGCAGGATCCGTGTGTTGAACCTGGCATTCGGATGTGGGAGGCAGGTGTCCTGACCGGCATCTTAACCATTAGACCAGTCACTTGTCCTCCTCCCTCCTTCTGTTTAGGTCTTCTCCACAACAAAGCATTCACGGACCCAGAAGTTCATTACTACTGAACGTGACAACACAGGAGTCCATTTCCTGTTTTCCAGACTTTATTACTATTGGTTTTATAACTCGAAACCTTCAACCTTGAAGTATTATTTTTTAAATTTTCATTTATTTATTTGAGACAGACAGAGTGCTTGTCTGTTTCTTCACTTTGCAGAAGCTTGCAATGGTCCCTGCCGGGGCCAAACTTGGGAGTCAGGAACGACATGCAGGTCTCCTGATGAGTAGTAGGACCCAATTACGTGTTCCATTACTGCTCCTCCTAGTGTCTGCATTAGTAGGAAGCTGGAGTCTGGAGCCAGAACCAAAGATCCAACTGCTCTGAGAAGTGCCATCTTAACTACTAAGCCAAACACCCATCCTTATCAGATTCTCAGTTTATGAGCAGTTGTCTTGAAGGGGAGGGGAGAAAGCCAGGTTTGAAATGCAGCGGAGATTTCTGACAGCAGATAGGAGGAGCAGACTTGGGACTATCGTGCTTCCCTTTGCTACAGGAGAACTTTGAGGTCTTCCTTCCGTTTGAAGATTACAGCAACAGTGCCCTGGTAGCGGATCTCCGTGAACAGCACATCAGAGCTCACGAGGTTGCCGCGACTGCTGAGAAGGGCCTGAGCGCCAAGTCCAAGCTGCACCGACAGGCGCTGGCCCTGCAGGTGTCTGAACAAGAGCTGCAGGCAGAGCTGACCTTGAGAGCCTTAAAAGACGGGAATGTCAGAACAGCCCTGAAGAAATGCGGGTAACGTCCATATCCCCAAAACACACAGCTTGCCTGAAAGTAACATTGTTCTGTGTACTTCTTCACTGACAAGGGTAGAGCAAGTGACACTTGTTTTCACGGAGGCATTTCTTGGTTGTCACCTTGAGAGCCTATTTTGGCCTGGTAGCAGAGAAGGCAGGACTGTGCACTTTTGGGTTAGATAGCATAAGCACTGGCGCTAGGTTACTGTTCACTTTGACACTGAATGGCGTACCAAATAATTTGGAAAACAAAGCATGCTATATACCATGAACATATTTTGAAGACATTTGATATTGATGATGGTGCTTATGTATTAATGCAACAATGGCCAGTGTGTTTGCTTTCTGTGTGAGTAATCTAACTTCCAATGCTTCCTTTCCTCCAAAGAGACTTATTCAGGTATCACTGCAACCCCTACACAGGGGAATTGCTGTTTCTCGCATGTCAGAAGCTATGTCAGATGTTGGCTAATGACATACCAATGACCGCACCTGTGGGACTAAATCTTCCTTCTGAGATCCATAATCTAGCATGCCAAGCTGCCACCATCTGCAGTCCAGGTGAGAAGGTTTATTTTGTACAGTTTTACATTCTCTGGTTCATTTTATACTTGTTTCCCAAATGCTTTTTTTTTTTTTAATTTTTATAACTGGACATCATAGTAGCTACACAAGAGGCAGTATCTCTTTATAATTTATTTTGAAGATTTATTTTATTCAAAGTCAGTTACAGAGAGACAAAGAGAGATCTTCCATCTGCTGGTTCCCTCCCCATATGGTGGTAACAGCAAGGGCTGGGCCAGACCAAAGCCAGGAGCCAGGAGCCTCTTCTGGGTCTCCCACATGGGTGCAAGGGCCCAAGTACTTGGACTGTCTTCCACTTTCCCAGGTGCATTAGCAGGGAGTTGGATCAGAAGTGGAGCAGCTGGGACTCGAACTGATACCCACATGGGATGCCGGCATTGTGCGCGGCAGCTTTACTTGCTACACCACAATGCCAACCCTAAGGGAGTAGGGTGTTTTTTTTTAAATATTTATTTATTTATTTAAAAGAGACAGACAGATCTTTGATCCATTGTTTCACTCCCCAAATGGCTACAATGGCTGGGGCTGGACCAAGCTGAAGCCAGGATCTAGGAATTCCATCTGGGTCTCCTACATGGGTGGCAGTGGCCAAAGCACTTGGGTCTTCTTCTGCCTTCCCAGATACATTAGCAGGGCGCTGGATTGGAAGCAGAACAGCCAGGACTCGAGCAGTTGCTTCCGTATGGGACATTAAGTCGCAGGCAGCAGCCTAAGCCACTGCACCACAATGCCAGCTCCCAGGGATGATTGTAACTGATAGTCTTTCGGATTATGGCTTCAGAATAGTTCAAAATATTAGCAGTGTCATTTCTGACTATTGATGAGACTCATTTTCATAGGATTGTGAAATTCCTTGCCTCCTCTTCTCTGATTTATTGTGAAGTTGAGCCTAAGGAAAGTGATAATACTTATGGTGGTAGAAGCTACATGGAAATGATCTACTACATGACCGTCCTTAGAATTTTTAATGGTAATTTTAACAAGGTTGTTGTCAGTATTCCAAAGGCATGAAATATGAGCTTAATCGATTTTCTTCATTTTCTTTCAGATCTTTTACTAGATGCTTTAGAACTCTGTAAATATACTTTAACGGCGGTGGAGCTTTCCCGGCAGTGCCAAATGGATGACTGTGGCATTCTAATGAAAGTAAATCTCTTTAAAGTTTTCTTCTCTCTAAAGGAAACCCCCTGCCAGCTGCAGTACACCTCACTATGAACTCACTTGCACGGTTTGCAAAACCACTGACTCTTTTACATTGTCTTACTCTACTCCAAAAAGTAATTTAGGGGCACGAAGCCATATCCCCTTTGTAGTCACATTTATTGGCTTGAATTTGTGCTTTTTAAACATTGGGCCTCAAAAAAAAAAAAAGCTTCTATGAAAATTATCCTTCTGTTAGAGTTTGATTTAAAATGACCTTTCCATAAGCCATAGACCAGAAGAAAGACAACATTTGTCCCTTAGTATCTGTGAGGGATTGGTTTAGGATTCCCTGTGGTTACCAAAATCTGAATTCTCAAATCTCATGAATGAAATGGTGTCAAGTTTACCTATAACCTTGCATGTCCTCAATCTGCATTAATTATCTTTAGGTCACTTAGAATACCAATTCATTGTGAATGCTATGCAAATAGTTATTATACGAGCAGTAATTCCAGGGAAAAATAAGTATGTCCATGTTCAATATAGACATTGTGTTTTCCTGAGTGTTTCGATCCATGAGGTTGGCTGGGTCTGAGTTTGTGGAACCCACTTATAGTGAGGGTTGCCTGTACATGATTGTATTAGCTCATCAAAATGGTTTGGTTGTAGTTAATGGGATTCTGGACTATACTTGGTCAAGCTGTTGTCTGTATCTGGAAGTATCCTTACTTCCATCTTTTCCATATTCCTGGTAGACTTCCTTTGGAACGCATAAAGATCCGTATGAAGAGTGGTCTTACAGTGACTTCTTCAATGAAGATGGAATTGTTCTTGAATCACAGACTGTACTGCCTGTTATTTATGAGTTGATCTCATCGCTTGTGCCTCTCACTGGTGAATCTCATTTGTGTCATTTTCTATGTATTTACACTTTAGGCAAATTTAAACTGTAGAGGTTTTGTACTACAATTAGATACAATAATGTAGATGAATTTTTTAAAAAGATTTATTTATTTATCTGAAAGAGTTACACAGAGAGAGGAGATGCAGAGAGAGAGAGAGAGGTCCTCTATTCTCTGGTTCACTCCCCATTTGGCCGCAATAGCTGCAACTCCACCCATCCGAAGCCAGGAGCCAGGAGCTTCTCCAGGGTCTCCCACGTGGGTGCAGGGGCCCAAAGACTTAGACAATTTTCTACTGCTTTCCCAGGCCATAGCAGAGAGCTGGATTGGAAATAGAGCAGCTGGGACTTGAACCTGTGTCCCTATGGGATGCTGGCACTGCAGGCAGCAGCTTTACAGCAGCCACAGCACTGGCTCCAGTAGATGAATCTTATCGACATAATGTTGAACTAAAGAAGCCAGATGAAAATAATTCATGTTTTGTTATTTCATTTGCATTAAGTATAAAAACACTAAGACTTGCAGGCTGTTTCAAGTCAAGGTAGTGGGTCCCCTGGAAAGAGGCAGCAGGGGGCTCCTGTTTCTTGATCTTAGTACTGCTACATTCAGTTTTGGAACTTCATCGAGTACATTTATCTGCATTTTTCTGTTGTCTATTTTCTGATTTTTGTTAAAGCAAGCAGCAGTTTGCTTTAGTACATTATCTAATAATAGCTCAAGCTTTATTTATTTTTAATTTATTTGGAAGAGTGACAGAAGGAAAGACAGAACTTCATTTTCTCATTCACCAACCCCCCAAATGGCTTCAATGGCTGGGGCTGGGGTTGGGCTAAGGTGAAGGCCGAAGTCTGTAACTTCATCTTGCTCTCCCATGTGGGTAACAGAGACCCAAGCAGTTGGCCAATCCTCCACTGCTTTCCCAAGCATATTGGTAAGGATTTAGATCGGAAGCAGAAGAGCCAGAGCTCAAGCTAGCTCTCCCATATAGGATGTTGGTGTCAGGTAGAAGCTTAACCCACTCACTGCACAATACCAGCCCCTGCCTCATGCTTACATATCTGAGGACATATGCTTTGTAAGTGAGTTATTTTGTTTACTGTTTTCTAATTTATTATTTTTTTTTGTAGAAAAGAAGAGACTTCCCTTGGGTTCCGTGAGTTTGCCATACTGCTCCGTTAGAGAAGGTATTTGTCATCAGATCTGTGTAGCATCCTATTGAGTCTTTGTAAATTCCTTGAAATTCCAACTGTGAATCTAACTGAATGTAACTACTTGTTGTTACTGTTACATTGTTATTCTTCCAGAAGCTGGGGTTTGGCTGATTGTGTTCTTTCATAAATCAGCTCATAGATTTTAGTCTTCCACATCTGGAAATGGTTGCTTCCACTAATTATAGGCAAGGTACAATTAAAGTATCTCATTATCTAGTGGACATAGATCTTTCCTTTTCTTTTTTTTTTTTAAAGATTTTATTTATTTGAGAGGTAGAGTTACAGACAGTGAGAGGGAAAGACATAGAGAAAGGTCATCCTTCCGTTGGTTCACTCCCCAAATAGTTGCAATGGCTGGAGCTATGCCAATCTGAAGCCAGGAGCCAGGCATTTCTTTGTGGTCTCCCGCGTGGGTGCAGGGGCCCAAGTACTTGAACCATCTTCTACTGCTTTCCCAGGCCATAGCAGAGAGCTGGATTGGAAATAGAGCAGCCGGGACTAGAACTGATACCCATATGGTATGCCGGCACCTCAGGCGGAGGATTAACCTGTGCCATGGTGCCAGCCTCCATAGATATTTTTTATTAAGTCCCTCATTAACTGACTTTGAGAAGGAATTCTGTGACTGCTGCCTGTGTTGACAGAGGTTGTGTCTGAAAATTATTTTTTTCTTCTTTCTTGTGTGTTTTTTCTTTTTCTCTTTTTTTCTTTTGTTGTTTCTACTGAAAATTATTGCTGATAATGTAATCCTTCTTCATTTAAACAAATCTAGAATCCTATTTATTTTTTAAAAGAGTTAGGGAGAGAGAGAGATCAGATCACTCTTCTATCCACTGATTCACTCCTCAAATGGCTGCAATGGCCAGGGCTGGGCCAGGCTGAAGCCAGGAGCCAGAAACTTCAAGTCTCCCATGCACAGGGCCCCAAGAACTTGTGCCATCCTCTTCTGCTTTCCCAGGTACATTAGCAGGGAGCTGGATCAGAAGTGGAACAGCTGGGACTCTGTTGCCCAAATGGGATGCCAGTGCTGCAGATAGCTGTTTAAACCACTGTGCCACAGAGCAGCCTCTCTCAACCCCTTACTGAGATGAAACCCCTTTGCCCCTTTGCAGGAGACAGCTGTATTCTGCCTGTGGTCAGCTCCATCTCTGCCCTGCTTCAGAACCTGCGGGAATCCAGCCAGTGGGAATTGGCCCTGAGGTTCGTAGTTGTTTCCTTTGGAACCTGTCTTCAGCACTCTGTTTCGAGCTTCATGGATACCAGTTTGAGTGAAAAGGTATTGTTCTGACAACAATTTGTTGTTGTTTTATTTACTTTGCCAAGCAATAGAATTTGGAGTTCATATTTTCCTATTTGTTGCTGAAGCAAGGAAATGGATCATTTGCCATATTTAAGAAAGATTGTCTGCTGAGACTAGGTGCTTACATACATTTTCTTTTTTTTTCCTTCAAAGATTTATTTATTTGAAAGTCAGAATTACACAGAAAGAGAAGGAGAGGGAGAGAGAGAATAAGAGAGAGGGAGGGAAAAGGAGAGGGAGAGGGAGAGGGCTGTCTTCCATCCGCTGGTTCACTCTTTAATTGGCCACAATGGCTAGAGCTGTGTGAATCTGAAGCCAGGAGCCAGGATCTTCTTCTGTTTGCAACGCGGATGCTGGGGCCCAAGGACTTGAGCCATCTTCTACTGCTTTCCCAGACCATAGCAGAGAGCTGCATCAGAAGAGGAACACCCAGGATTTGAACTGGCACCCGTGTAGGATGCCAGCATTGGAGGCGGTGACTTTACCCGCTGCGCCACAGCGCTGGCCCCATACGTTTTGATAGTCTTTAAAACAACCCTGAGACAATGTCCATTTTGCAGTGTGGAAACTCAGATTCAACAAGGTAAATTGAATTTCCTTAGGTCCTGATAGAATGTTTTTGCACTCCATGCTCAGTACAATTTTGACTAGACTACTTAGCTCAGAATATCTGTTTGTTTTATATAATTTTTTAAAAGATTTATTTATTTGAAAGGCAGAGTTATAGAAAAGCAGAGGCAGAGAGAGAGAGAGAGAGAGAGAGAGAGAGAGAGAGAGAGGTCTTCCATTCACTGGTTCACTCCTCAGATGGCCACAACCACCGGAGCTGCACCAATCCAAAGCCAGGAGCCAGGAGCTTCTTCCAGGTCTCCCACACGAGTATAGGGGCCCAAGCAATCGGGCCACTTTCCACTGCTTTCCCAGGTCATAGTAGAGAGCTGGATCAGAAGAGGAGCAGCCAGGACTAGAACTGGCGCCCATATGGGATGCTGGCATTGCAGGGGGAGGCTTACTGCTAAGTCACAGCGCTGGCCCCTAATTATTATAGTTATCTCCTAGCATCATTGAAAACTTTCTAGAAGACAGATTGTGCATGGAAAGCTTATATGTGACGCTGGGCCTCAGAGAGAATTGCCTTTGTTTCTGCTGTTACGATGATTTCAGTGCCACTGCTTTGTTTTATTTCAGCCTTACTGAGGAATTACTCACATTAAAATGTATGTGTTTTAAGGGTTACAACCAATGTATTTACCTTGATACCAGCACCACAACTGAATTTTCAAGTTCCCTTTCCCCCTTCCTAATCAAGCACCCACTCTCAGCCTTTCCATCACTGTAAATTTAATGGTAATGCTTCTTGCGTGTAATGTTGAGCTTTCAGAGCTCCTTAAAAATTGATAAAGTCGAGACCAGCATTGCAGGGTAGCAGGTAAAGTCACCACTTGCAACGCCAGCATCCCATATGGGTTCCAGTTTGTGTCCAGGCTGCTCCGCTTCTAATCCAGCTCCCTGCTAGTGGCTTGGGAAAAGTAGCGGATGATGGCTCACATGCTTGGGCCCCCACCAACCACATGAAACACCTGAGTGACGATCCTGACTCTTGACTTGGCCCATCCCTGGCTGTTGAAGCCACCGGGGAAGTGAACCAGCAGACAGAAGATTTCTCTCTCTCTCTCTTTCTCTCTGAAACTCTTTCAAGTAAATAAATTAATAAATATTTTTTAAGATTTATTTATTTGAAAGACTTAGAGAGATAGAGAGAAAGCACTTCTATCTGCTGGTTCACTCCCCAGATGGCTGCAATGGCAGAGCTGGGCCAGTCAGGTTAGGAACCAGGAGAGGCCGGCGCCGTGGCTCAACAGGCTAATCTTCCGCCTTGCGGCGCCGGCACACCGGGTTCTAGTCCCAGTCGGGGCACCGGATTCTGTCCCGGTTGCCCCTCTAACAGGCCAGCTCTCTGCTGTGGCCCAGGAGTGCAGTGGAGGATGGCCCAAGTGCTTGGGTCCTGCACCCCATGGGAGACCAGGAGAAGCACCTGGCTCCTGCCTTCGGATCAGCGCAGTGCGCCGGCCACAGCGTGCCGGCCGCGGTGGCCATTGGAGGGTGAACCAATGTCAAAGGAAGACCTTTCTCTCTCTGTCTCTCTCTCTCACTGTCCACTCTGCCTGTCAAAAATTAAAAAAAAAAGAAAAAAAAAGGAACCAGGAGCTTCATCTGGGTCTCCTATCTGGATGTAGGGGCCCAAGCATTTGAGCCATCTTTTGTTGCCTTCCCAGGTGTATTAATAGGGAGCTAGACCAGAAGTGGAGCATCAGGGATGGCGCTTGGCATAGTGGGTAAAGCAGTCACCTGCAGTGACTAGGCACTGTTTCAAACCCCAGCTGCTCCACTTCCAATCCAGCTCTCTGCTATGGCCTGGGAAAGCAGTACAAGGTGGCCCAAGTTCTTGGGTCCCTGCACCCATGTTGGAAAACCAGAAGAAGCTCCTGGCTCCTGGGTTTGGGTTGGCACTGCTCTAGCCATTGTGGCCATCCGGGGAGTGAACCAGTAGATAGAAGATTTCTCTCTCTCTCTCTACTTCTGCCTCTCTGTAACTCTGCCTTTCAAATAAATAAATAAGCCTCTTAAAAAAAAAAAAAAAGTAGTAGTAGTAGTAGTAGCAGCAGCAACAGCAGAACATCTGGGACTGAAAACCAGTGTCCATATGGGATGCCAGATTTCCAGGTGGCAGCTTTACCCACTATACCACAGCCCCAGGCCCTAAATAAATCTTAAACAACAACAAAGAAATAGTTCGTGAAGTTTTCAGGATGATATTATAGATGTCAACCTAAAGATTGTTTTATTCTTTTCTAAAAGCTGTTTGGAGAGACCGCATTAGTTCAATCAAGGCATATTGTTACAGAATTGAAAGAAAAATCTGTTATGTTCATCAGGGGAAATGCTACAACACTTTTGCACAAAGTAAGTTTTTGTTCTTGGTAAAATCTGTGTTTTCTCCTTTCGGGTTTTTAACCACAGTCAACGCTGCATATGCTTGAATAGTTTATGATTCAGGGCAGACATTTGGCATAACCATTAAGACATCACTTGCGATGCCCAAATTTTATATCACAGCGCCTAGTTCGAGTCCCTGCTGTGCTTCCAATTCCAGCTTCTTGCTAATGCACACCCCGGGAGGCAGCAGATGATGGCTTGAATATTTAGGTCCCTGCCAGCCATGTCAGAGACCTGGATTGAGTTCTAGAGTCCTGGCTTTCATAGCATCTATAATTTAGTTTTGTGACAAATGCGTCTTGAAATACTTTTAATTCTGTTTTGACTGTGAAGAATTTGACTCTGTTTATGCCTTTTTCCCATAGGTATTTAACTGTCGCGTTGTTGACCTTGACCTGGCACTGGGTTACTGCACTCTCTTACCTGAAAAAGACGTGTTTGAAAATCTCTGGAAGCTCATAGATAAAGCATGGCAGAATTACGACAAAATTCTGGTATGCCATAAGGAAGCACACCTTCAGTTCTTGAACAATTAAAGATTTAGGGGACAAAACAAAGTTGGCTTTGCCACCTCATCTCAGTTATTTAATAAAGTAACATGAGACTAATGCCCATGACTGGTGAACGTTTGTGCATGTCATAAGCATTGCTCAACCAGAAGAATTAAGATGTTTGTTATTTCTTAAAATCTGAAGGACGCCTTAGGACCTCACATATTATGCTTATTCCAGTGTATTTGGAAATCAAGACTCATGAGCCTGTTCTTTTTAGACAAGTTTAAAGAACAGAAAATGTACTATGACTATTACTTGTTTTAAAATTTGTCTTTTGTGGCCGGCGCCGCGGCTTACTTGGCTAATCCTCTGCCTGCGGCGCCGGCAGCCTGGGTTCTAATCCCGGTCGGGGCGCCGGATTCTGTCCTGGTTGCTCCTCTTCCATTCCAGCTCTCTGCTGTGGCCCGGGAAGGCAGTGGAGGATGGCCCAAGTGCTTGGGCCCTGCACCCCATGGGAGACCAGGAGGAAGCACCTGGCTCCTGGCTTCGGATCGCCACAGCGCGCTGACCGTAGCGGCCATTTGGCGGGTGAACCAACAGAAAAAGGAAGACCTTTCTCTCTCTCTCTCTCTCTCTCACTCTCACTCTCTCACTCTCTCACTGTCTAACTCTGCCTGTCAACAACAATAACAACAAAAATTGTCTTTTGTGAGATGTTGCCTTCAGGATAAATAATACTTATGAAGGAGAGACAGACTAAATTTATGGTATCATATAAAAAACTGATTTATCTGAATAATGTGTAAGAAGTCATAACGGTGTATGAAGCACTGTTATCACAAGGAAAGCCTGATTTGTATTATTAGGCTCTACGTGGAAGATGCTGGAAGCACTTACTCTTTTTGCCACAGAATTTCAATCATATTTTACTATTTTTAGGCAATATCTTTGGTGGGCTCTCAGCTGGCCAGCCTCTATCGAGAAGTTGAAATGGGGCTTAAGTTCCATGAACTCAGTACTGATGCCCAGTGGGGCATTCGTCTTGGTCGACTTGGTGTGAGTATTCGTGGTGTTGCTGTGACAGTTCATCCATTCTTGCAGTTACCCAGCTGGACATGTAAACCGAGGTCTCGTCCCTTACTTTTGGAAAGAGAATGTGTGGACTATCTTAGTTGTTGTAGTCATACCAAGTACCCACATGGTGCAGAAGTGAGGACTTTTTGCTTTGTTTCCTTTTTTTCCATATTTTTAAGGAAATTAAAAGGGGCCTGATATTTTTATCTGTTTAGCTAACCCATTTATAGGTGCCTAACTGGTATCAGTTGACATTTATGCTATTTCAGGCCTAACCTTTAGCCTCACACTTTTGGTTTTTCCCTCTGTTATTTGAGCAGAGATGATATTAAAATGTGTACACAGGTAGACCATGCTTTGAGGACCTCTAGCAGGTAAAAATAAGCAGCCCTTATGTTTGACTTTGCTGAAGAGCAAATAAAACTTTGTTTTCTTTACTAAAAACATAGAATGCTTTATTTGCAAATAGTTGGCTTATACGGAAGGTAGGCTCTGTAGAAATGGCCTGTGTTTTACAACCTGATTCCTGTGCAGTGGGGCCAGTGTTCCATTGACCTTACCCAGCCTTTCCTGGTGAGGCAGCAAAGGCTAGGGTGGCCAAGAGGGATTTTTGAACCCACAGCCAAGTCCATCTCAGATCTCAGAATGACAGTTGGGTTGGATAGCATGGTGCAAATAGAAGTTGGAGGAGCTACGGAAAAATGTATCTTTTCCCAAAAAGGTAGTAAAAAGGCTAATTATGATGTTGTCCTTAATCTGATCCATTTCAATGGAAAGCATTATTTTTGTTTTGTTCCTTTTATTTTTAGATCTCCTTTCAACCAGTTTTCAGGCAACATTTCCTCACCAAGAAAGACCTCATTAAAGCACTTGTGAAGAACATAGATATGGACACAAGCCTCATTCTGGAATATTGCAGGTAAATCTTTACGCTTTAGTGGTATTTATGCTGTTAGTTTAGCCAACTAGTAATCCTTACTGTGAGAAGTCATAAAGATGACTACATGTGACCCACAGGCCTTTGGTATTTTCTTTTACTTACCCCCAAACTTTGTAAATTCAAAGCCAGAAAGAGAGAGATCTTCTATCTTCTATCCTCTGGTTTATTCCTCAAATGTCCATAAGAGCCAGGACTGGACCAGACCAAAACCAGAAGCCCAGAACTCCATCCTGGTCTCCTGTGTGGGTGGCAGGGACTCAGCCATTTGAGCCAGCATTTGGTTTCTGCAGGGATGCACATTAGCAGAAAGCTAGAATCGAGAATGGAGCTCAGACTCAGACCCAGCTACTGCAGCGTGGAGTACAAGCAGCCCAAGCGGCATCTTAACCATTGCATTTAACTCCTAGCTCTCCATGAAATGTTTCAACCCCCTTGCACTGTGATTTTTCGATTTGGTGGCTGAGATAGCTACTAAGTGCCTAACAAGCAGGTGGTATATACAGTGTGAATAGGTGCACAAAGGATTAAATCACATCTCTGGCAGGACAGAGTGGTTTGCACAAGATTCATCAAACTACTCAGAATAGAGTCCAAATAAAACTCAAAACTTGCGGGGCAGGCATTTGGCACAATGCTTAAATTGCCACTTGAGACAACTCCATTCCATATTTACATGCCTGATTGGAGTCCCAGTTCCTCTGTGATCCACTTCTGGCTGTCAGGTACCCTGGGAGACTGCAGATGATGGCTCGGGTACTTGGTTCCCTGTCACCCACCTCTGAGACCAAGACTCAGTTTGAGTTCTTGGCTTCAGCCTAGCCCAGCCCTGGCTCTTGCAGGCTTTTGGAGAGTGAGTGAGCTGATGGAAGATCTCTCTGTCTCGCTGCCTCTCAAGTAAAATGAGAATAATATTTTTTGAGATTTATTTATTTATTTGAGAGGTAGAGTTACAGAGGGAGACAGAAAAAATGGTCTTTCATTCCCTGGTTCACTCTCCAAATAGCCCAGTGGCCAGGGCTATGCCAGGCCTGAGCCAGGAGCCAGGAGCTCCTTCCAGTCTCCCATCTGGGTTCAGGGGCCCAAGGACTTGGGCCATCCTCTGCTGCTTTCCCTGATGCATTCCCAGGGAGTGGGATTTGAAGTAGACCATCTGGGACTCGAATCAGCATCCATATGGATGCTAGCATTGCAGGTGGTGGCTGCACAGTGCTGCCTCCAATGATTTTTACTTTACATCAGACATTTCTGTCCAGTAAATTCAAACATTCGCTTGCTTATACATTATTGGTTTTAAAGTGTTCTCACGCACATCGTTTTTTTTTTTTTTTCTTTTTTTCTATTTATTTGACAGAGTTAGACAGTGATTGACAGAGGGAAAGGTCTTCCTTCCATTGGTTCACTCCCCAAATGGCCGCTACAGCAGGAACTATGCCAATCCGAAGCCAGGAGCCAGGAGCTTCCTCCTGGTCTCGCATGCGGGTGCAGGGCCCCAGCACTTGGGCCACAGCAGAGAGCTGGACTGGAAGAGGAGCAACCGGGACTAGAACCCGGCAGCTATATGGGATGCTGGCACGACAGGCGGAGGATTAACCAAGTGAGCCACAGTGCTGGCCGCACATCATGTAGTTTAATTGTCAATTTTTCTTATTATATAGTATTGCCAGCTGACATAGGAGAAAAATCCTGTGACATGACCTACTCAAGATCAAATTGTGACTGCTACAAAAATACCAAGGGTGCCAAAACCCCCATCCAAATTGTGACAGATTAATAGAATCTGAATTATTTATAATGAAACTGCTTAGTGAGTTTCCTGTTTGAAGAAGACATCCTGTTCTTCATGTAATAGATAGTGAGGAGTAGAGAAAGGGTCCTAAACCTACCAGTCAGGGCCCATAGGGTGCCCACAGCTCCAGTGAGCACTGGCTTAAGGATAACTTTGAAATAACAAAGCTAAACTGTTTTTTGGTTATGGTTGCCAAAGATCCATAAGTCAGTGCATGTACTCTATATCTTCTTTATTAACTCAAACTCCTGGTTGATTGTTACGTGTTGTTTTGTGGTACAGAACTCTTTTCTGAAATTTAAATAGGTGTAATAATATTAAGTTCATTTCAGGATTATTCTACTCACATGGCATTGGTGATTTGTATTTGAAGGATAATGATACTTTAGCCTCAAGCAATCCATTTAAATGAATTTAGATGGCCTTTAGAACGTCAGAGAATGACTTTAAAAGGAGGGTTCTTAAAGCTTTTCTTGATATTTTTTTTATTTTGAATTGTAAATTAAAGTATTGGTGTTTTATTAATAGAACCTAGAAAGGCATTTCAGTTATTACAAATTTTTTTAACTCAGCAGAACATGTTAAAATCAAAATCCCGCATGATCCCTGCGCTGAGGGATAACACTGTTAAACGCATTTGGCCTGTATTGATCTTTTCTTTTCCCTGTGCACATACTGTCTTGCATTTTATAAAATCTGTCGACAGCAGAATTATATTTTACATAACATGTTATAGCATTTCATTAAGTTAACAGTATGTCTTTCAAGGTTAGTACATATAGGTCGTCCTCATACCTGTTAACTCTGGTATTCCTTTATGTGGGTAAGTTATTAAATCAGCCCCTTATTGATAAGTGGTGAGTTGTTTCCAGTTTTTTATTATTGCAATCAGTGGAATCCTTATTGCATGTCTTTGTCTACTAACATAAAATTTGTAGAAATGGACGTACATATGTTCAGTTTTATTAAAAATTTCTCCAATATTTTACCAGTTTACACCCCCCCCCCCCCCCGAGAGTACTGTCTGATAAAAGGTAGTAATTAGCTTTGATGACAGGAGGTTTAGTTGGTTAAGAGACCTGACAGCAGGAAGGTTAAACTGCGGTGACAGGAACAAGTGCCTGGGTGTTCTATCAGAAACCATGGGGAGCTGCAGGCATTCGGGAGTTGAATGTGTCGTGAATCCTTCTTGCAGCACGTTCCAGTTGGACTGTGACGCAGCTCTGCAGCTCTTCATCGAAACACTTCTCCACAACACGAGTGTCAGCCACAGCCAGGGAGATGCAAGCGCGGAGCTTCCAAGGCGCCAGCACTCCAGACTCCTGGCTAAAGCCATCGAAATGGTCCCTTTACTGACAAGCACGAAAGACTTGGTCATCAGTCTTAGTGGGATACTGCACAAGGTGGGTGAGCAGCGCGAAGAGTGTGCCCAGCCATCTCTCCCATCTTCCCTCCAGGATGAATTATATACTTTTAGTAACAAACTGGATGTGTGAGTCCAGTTAACTTTTAATTTTGTTAACTTTTAATTTTGAAATGATTCCAGATATCTCTTTTTTTGTTGTTTTGTTTTGTTTTTTCTTTTCTTTCTTTTTTTTTTTTTTAAAGCAGAGAAATAGAGACAGAGATCTTCCATCCACTGACTCACCTTCCAAATGCCTATAGCAGCTAGGGCTGGGCAGTGCCAAAGCCAGGGGCCTGGAACTCTATCCAGGCCTGCCACATGGGTGTCAGCAACCTGAGTACTTGAGCCATTACCTCATTACCTGCTGCTTCCTAGGACACATTAGCAGGAAGATGGAATCAGGAGTGGAGTCAGGATTTGAACCCAGGTACTCCAGCGTAGGATGCGGTCATCTCAAATCTAAATTCTAGATTTAGATAGTTTCAATACAGTTTAATAAAACAATTTTCCTCTTTTTTATTTTTTTAAAACACAAACAGGATTTTTTTCCCTTGGACTTTTTTTAGAAATTTATTTAAAAGGCAGAGTTACACAGAGAGAGAGGGAGAAAGAGCAAGATCTTCCTTCTGCTGATTCACTTCACAAATGGCTACAATGGCTGGGGCTACCCAAGAGGCAACTCAGCTTGTTCTACCACAACACTTGCCCTCTGAACGTGTGCAGGTTCTACAGTCCAGGGGAAGTTGCTGGCATTGTGGCACATCCCAAATGAGTGCTGGTTCATGTCCCAGCTGCTCCACTTCAGATCCAGCTCCCTGCTAATGTGCCTGGAAAGGCAGAGAAGATGGACATGCCTGGGCCCCTACCATCCGTGTGGGAGAGCCACATGGAATTATAGGCTCCTGGCTTCAGCCTGGCCCAGCCCAGCCATTCTGACCATTTGGGGAATGAACCAGCAGATGGAAAGTCTCTGTCTCTCTCTTTGTCACTCTGTCTTCAAAAATATGAAAATAGATAAAGAGACGTTAAGAAAAAACACATGTTCTTTGAAAATGGATCAAACTACAGAGAAAGGTGCAAATGAAAAAGATTTCCCTATAATCCTACTCCTTAGAAATAAAAATGATAGTAGTTTGTGTACTGCTTGTCCTACACTAAATCTGTACTTTTTTTGTTAACCTATTATCATTACATGTCAGTGCATGTACATCTGATTTTCGACATATGCATATTTATTCCACTATGCAGATAATATACTGTATTTAACCAGTGTTTTATGGATAGACTTAAATTATTTGTAAATTTTATTATAAATTGTTAAAATGAGTGTCTTCCTGCATACATTTAAGACATCTTCTGATAATTAGGAATTTTTTTTAAAGATTCATTTATTTATTTGAAAGGCAGAATTACAGAGGCAGAGAAAGAGTTTGTGTGGTGGTTCACTCCCCAAATGGCCGCAATGGGCAGAGCTGAGCTGATTCAAAGCCAGGAGCTTGGAGCTTCTTCCTGGTCTCCCACATGAGTGCAGGGGCCCAAGCATTTGGCCATGTTCTGCTGCCTTCTCAGGCCATAGCAGAGATTTGGATTGGAAGTGGACCAGCCAGGACTTGAAACAGCATCCATATGGGATGCCGGTACTGCAGGCATGAGTTTTACCTGCTGCCAGCCCTGAGAATTAGGATTTTTAGGTCAAGGGATAGTTTGGGGAAATGAAGGTAGAGGCAAGGGACATAATACTGAAATGAAAGAAATATTTGCTTTATATTTTGCCTGTGATTCAGCCAATATAGACTGGCTCACATTTTCTCATACAGTAGGTCATCATCCCACTTTGTCCAGCATTGTGATTCGTGTCTCTTTACTTGTCATTTAAAAAATAGAAAAAAAAAACAACAGTTGAGTGGGCAGAAAGGTACAAAGAGAGCAGTCACTCTGTTTTCTTAGCACATATGGATACCCCCAGAGCTAAAGCAAAATCCTTTAAGAAACGCTTGGAGGTCTAAAATTTTAGTGATTTTCAAGAATAGGTCAGTTTCTTCCTATTTTGATTTTTCCATCAAATATGGAAGAAATAGAACTTCCATTTAAAAGTCTGATACAGTTAGGAAATTTTGACATATTGATTTTTTTTTTTCTGTTTGTAGTACTCTTAAACCTTTCTTTACTGAAACAATATTGCCTTGTGTAGCATTTTTGGTAGTATTTGACACATTTTAAAACATGTAATTGGGTAATTTTAGAGAAGAGAAAATTCTAGTTCCTTTTAAAAAATTGCATAACGTAGTGCACTGAGATCATTTGTAAGCTGTACTGATAAAAATTATTGAATAAAATAATCTGTGGTGATATCTAATCAAATTTTAATATTTTTAATACAGTTGGATCCCTATGACTATGAGATGATTGAAGTTGTCCTGAAAGTTATAGAAAGAGCTGATGAGAAGATAACCAATATTAATATTAATCAGGTATGATAAATGCATTAAGAATTTAAAAATCTTCGTTTATATTTGGATCATAAAATTATTGAATATCTTTCTAGATTATCCTTTGAACTCTCTCTCTCTCTCTTTTTTTTTTTTTTTTTTTTTGACAGGCAGAGTTAGACAGTGAGAGAGACACAGAGAGAAAGGTCTTCCTTCTGTTGGTTCACCCCCCAAATGGCCGCCACTGCACCGATCCGAAGCCAGGAGCCAGGTGCTTCCTCCTGGTCTCCCTATGTGGGTGCAGAGTCCAAGCACTTGGGCCATCCTCCAGTGCCTTCCCAGGCCACAGCAGAGAGCTGGACTGGAAGAGGAGCGGCCGGGACAGAGCCGGCACCCCAACCAGGACTAGAACCCGGGGTGGCGGTGCACAGGCGGAGGATTAGCCTATTCAGCCACGGCACTGGCCTGAACTCTGTTTGAACTGCATTTTTCTGGATGTTTTTCTTTAAAAGAGGAGTAGATTTTTTTGCATACATATTTCATCATCTTCATCCTATTTTTGCTGTGTTGAAGGAATTTAAATCTTTCCATGAGTATGAAGTTACTAATGGACTAATTATTAAGAATTTAGACAACATTGCATGCCCCTAAATAAAGGATATAAAACAGGGGTGGGGGAAAGATATTCAGAATTAATTTTAGATCTGTAACCTTTGTATTTAACATGAAGTCAAGTATGTTTGAAGTACATATCAGGTATTTGAAGAGCTTGTCAAGAACTGCCAAATTCTCATATGTAAAACATCCTTCCAACAACAGATACTTCTGATTTCTCTTGGTTTGGCTTTTTAAATAATTATATTTTAGAATAACATTACAGGGAAAATTAGAAAATATTTTGATTATCTTTTTTTTTAATATCTATTTATTTGAGAGGCAGAGAGAAGTCTTCCATCTGCTGGATCACTCCCCAGAGGGCCACAATGGCCAGAATTGTGCCAATTCCAAGCCAGCAGCCAGGAGCTTTTTCTGGGTCTCCCATATGGATGCAGGGGCCCAAGTACTTGGGCCATTTCTACTGCTTTCCCAGGCCACAGCAGAGAGCTGGATCAGAAGTGGAGCAGCTAGGGCTCGAACCAGTGCCCGCATAGGATGCTGGCACTGCAGGAGGCAGCTTTACCCACTATGCCATGGCGCTGGCCCCTTGATTTTCTTTTGAAAATAAGAGCATCTCAGGAATGGAACTATGGTGATGTAGAATTAGACAATTTTGAAACTTTTAGGATTGAGTTCTTTTACCACAAAATATCTTCTTCTTTTAATATAGGCATTGAGTCTTCTGAAACATTTGGAATCATACAAAAGAATTTCTCCTCCAGTGGACTTGGAATATCAATATATGTTGGAGCATGTCATAACTTTGCCACCAGCTGCCCACACTAGACTGCCTTTCCATCTGATATTATTTGGCACAGCACAGAACTTCTGGAAGATTCTCTGTAAGTTCATTGACTTCCTAGGAATTTTACTGGGTAGCTGAAGTTTCTTTGCCTAAGCAAATCGTACCCTGCTTGTTTCATTTTTAGCCACAGAACTCAGCGAGGAGTCCTTCCCCACGTTGCTGTTAATCTGTAAATTAATGAAGGTAATGGGGTCAAACTTTGTAAGATGTTTCTTTGTCCTGTAGTGAGTTCTAGCCCGAGTAGCAGGATTCTGTGCTGCTCTCATGTCAGCCCTTACCTTTCCTCTGTTGAAAGTTCTCTCTGGATACTCTGTATGTATCTACGGCCAAACATGTTTTTGAAAAAAGTCTCAAGCCAAAGCTCCTGAAGTTCACACAAGCCAGACCATCCATGCTGATCACCAAGGAAGTCAGCAAGATCACTCAGACCCTCGAGTCCTACTTACTGTCCATAGTCAACCCGGAGTGGGCTGTTGCAATTGCCATCACTCTCACCCAGGAAATCCCAGAAGGTATGGACTGCTCCTGTGTTGTTTTCTGAAATCATGGTAAGCAAGATGTTCTCCGTTTGTAAGTCCTGGAGACACAGGCTGATAGGTTGGTAACGCCTGTGCTGGCCTGCTAGGCGTGAGGCACTGCTGAATGTTCCAGGCCTCAACTAGAGGAAGCAGGACCCTCTGCTGCTGGGCCACGGGGCAAGAGCCATAGCCCTGCCACTAGTTTGTTGGTAGAATTAGGAACTTCCTAATGTCCAGTCAGGCTTTCAACAGTGACCTCAGATGTTCTCACTTACCAAGCAGGTACAGAGACATTTATTGCCATATTTTTGTTACGGCATAAGTGAAAAAATTTCTTAAAGCCTAGTTGGTTAGAAACTGGTTAAAAAATAGGGAATATTCATATACTGTGTAGCTAATTTGGAAAATATCTATCATTTTTTTAAAAAAAGATTTATTTATTTACTTGAAAGAGTTACACAGAGAAAGAGAGGCAGAGAGAGAGGGGGGTCTTCTATCTGCTGGTTCACTCCCCAGATGGCCACAATGGCTAGAGCTGTGCTGATCTGAAGGCATGAGCCAGGAGCTTCCTCTGGGTCTTCCATGTGGGTGCAGGGGCCCAAGGACTTAAGCCATCTTCACTGCTTTCCCAGGCCATACCAGAGAGCTGGATTGGAAGTGGAGCAGCTGGCATAGAACCAGCGCCCATATGAGATGCTGGCATTGCAGGCGACGGCTTTACCGCTACTCCACAACGCTGGCCCCAGACTTTTTTTTTTTTTTTTGGACAGGCAAAGTGGACAGTGAGAGAGAGAGAGAGAGATAAAGGTCTTGCTTTTTTCCATTGGTTCACCCCCTCCCCAATGGCCACTATGGCAGGTGCACTGCGGCCAGCGCACCGTGCTGATCCGAGGCCAGGAGCCAGGTGCTTCCTCCTGGTCTCCCATGTGGGTACAGGGCCCAAGCACTTGGGCCATTCTCCACTGCACTCCCAGGCCACAGCAGAGAGCTAGACTGGAAGAAGGGCAACCGGGACAGAATCCGGCGCCCCAACCGGGACTAGAACCCGGGGTGCCGGCGCCACAGGCAGAGGATTAGCCTGTTGAGCCATGGCACTGGCCTTCGGTCATCTTTAAAAATTGATTTTATTTAATTTATTTTTCTAGACAGAGAACGCTCCCATCTACTGGTTTGTTACCGAAATACCTGTAATGCTTGGGGTGAGGCCATGCTGAAGCTTGGGGCCATGCAATCCAGGTCTCCCACAAATGTAGCAGGGACCAATTACTTGAGCCATTACCTACTGCTTTCCAGGCTTTGCATCAGCAGGAATCTGGAGGCCAGAGCCAGGTATTGAACCTAGGTGCTCCTGTGTAGGACATGGGCACTTAACCAGCTAAACACGCATCCCGGGGCCAGCGCTGTGGTGCAGCAGGTTAAGCTATCTGCAGTGGCAATATCTCATAGGGATGCCAGCTTGAGTCCCAGCTGCTCCACTTCTGAACCAGCTCCCTGCTAATGTGCCTGGGAAAGCAGCAGAGAATGGCCCAAGTGCTTTGGCCACTGTACCCACATGGGAGATCTGGAAGAAGTTCCTGGAAGTGGAGCAGCCAGGACTCGAACCGGTGCCTATATGAGATGCTGGCATTACAGGCAGTGGCTTTACCCGCTACACCACAGCGCCAGCCCAGGGGTTAGACTCTTTAATTCTACTCATGATTCCAGTGTCCTGCCAATCACATCCTGGGAGGCAAGAGGTGATGACTCAAGTAATTGTGTCCCTGCTACCCACATGGGTGAGCCAGACTGAGCTTTGGACTTGTGGTTTCAGCCTGGCCTAACCCTGGCTGTTGCAGGTATTAGTGGAGTGAACCAGAAGTTGGAATACATATCTGTGTCTCTCTGTCCTGCTTTTCAAATGAATAAAAATAAGTAGATCACAAAAGTTTTAAAGGCTTGTTTTTTGAGTAACATCCATTGTGTTGAGAAGATTAAGATTTGCTTATACTCTATCTTTTCAGGCTCGTTTAAGATGTCAAGTTTGAAATTCTGCCTGTATTTAGCTGAGAGATGGCTAGAGAACGTCCCGCCTCAGGTGTGTCTAAATTACCAGATTGAGAGCCTCTCTTTTCTTCTTCTACTTCTTTTTGATAAAATTTATTTTTATTTGCAAAGCAGAATGATAGAAATCTTCCACCTGGAAATAAATTACCCAAGTGCCTTCAATAGCCAGAGGTGGGCCAGGCCAAAGCTAAGAGCTGGAACTGCCTCTGGGTCTTCCTGGTGGCTGGCAGGGACCCAAGTGCTTGAGCGGTTATCTGCCACTTCCCAGGCACATGGGCAGGAAGCTGGAGTGGAGGAAGAGAAGTTGGGACTCAGTCCCACCTACTCTGGTAGAAGATGTGGGTGTCTCCCACCGCTCTTTTTATTGTGGTGGGTAGTGTCTTCCTCCTCCTGCCCTGGTACCTAAAGGGGAGAGCAAAGCTCTCTAAGGACAGAGCTGTGGAAGGGAGCCTGGGCTAATAGAGAGGTGCTTAGCCTCATTGAGTTCTACAAAGTAATTTTTTGGAATTGTTTAATAGGATGAAACACGGGAAAAGGCCCAGGCTTTGTTGAAGAAGCTTCATGTCCAGTTCCGGCGATCAGGCACAGAAGCTGTGCTCATAGCCCACAAGCTGAACACTGCGGAGTATTTAAGAGGCATAGGGAAGCCGGCACATCTCATCGTCAGTCTCTACGAACATCCTAGCATAAACCAAAGAATTCAGAACTCATGTGGTAACAGTTATCCTGGTGAGGACAAAACTGTTTTTATTTTTTGTCCAAAAATAATGATCTTTTTTGTTTTGACTGGGTGGTATTTCCTGTTTTTGTTTTGTTTTGTTTTTTCTTTTGAAAGGCAGAAAGAAAGACAGAGAAGTCTCCCATCTTCTGGTTCATTCCCCAGAATCCTCTAGTCGATGGGAGCCATGGCCAGGAGCCAGAAATTCAGTCCAGATCTCCTACCTGGGTGGCAGGAACCCAATTCCTTGAGCCAACAGTGTTGCCTTCCAGGGTCCACATTAGCAGGAACCCGGAATCAGGAGTCAGGGGCAGGGGTCTAACTGAGCCAGGCACTCCAAACTGAGACACAGGTGTCCTGACCAGCCTCTTATCCACCAGGCCCAGTGCCCACCCCAGAGTTATCACTTTGAATCTCAGTTACCTTATATTGAAAACTGGAGTTTTTTCTGTTCTTAATTTTTTATCTTGAATTTCTTAGATATTCACGCAGCAGCTAAGGAAATTGCTGAAGTCAATGAAATTAATTTGGAAAAAATCTGGGACATGTTGTTGGAAAAGTGGCTGTGCCCTTCAGCAGCACCTGGTGAGGTAAGTGCTCCAGGCCAAGAGCATCTGCTTGATGGGTCTGAGCCAAGGGCCTCGCCTCCGAGCCTGGCTGTTGGCCCCACACAGCACAGCCTTCTACCATGGACGCAGTCTTCAAAGAAGGCGCTAGTGCTTATCAAAGTACCTTCTGATGAGTTTCAGTGAGGTTGTTTACCTTTTCTTTTTGCATGAATACTGTTTTCTAGCTATTTTACCTTTCAGTTGATGATTTCAGAGTATTATTGAAATGAAACAGTCTGATCTTCAGTTCAGGTTCATGTAATTTTTATTTTGAAATAATTTAAAGCATACAGTAAAGTTGTAAGAATAGTATAAAAGAATCTCTACATACCCCTCTCAAGATCCATCAGTTCTTTTTTTAAAGATTTATTTATTTATTTGAAAAGGCAGAGAGAGGCAAGATGGTCTTCCATCCGCTGGTTCACTCCTCAGATGGCCACAACGGCCTCAGCCAAGCCCGTTAGGAGCCAGGACCTTCTTCCCGGTCGCCCACATGGTACAGGGGCCCAAGGACTTGGGCCATCTTCTACTGCTTTCCCAGACCATGACAGAGAACTGAATCGAAAGTGGAGCAGCTGGAACTCGAACCTGCACCCATATGGGATGCTGGCACCACAGGTGACAGCTTTACCCGCAACGCCGGCCCCAATCCATAAATTTTTTTAACAAAAGATTTATTTACTTATTTGAAAGTCAGAATTACACAGAGAGAGAAGGAGAGGCAGAGAGAGAGAGAGAGAGAGAGAGAGAGAGAGAGGTCTTCCATCTGCTGGTTCACTCCCCAGATGGCCACTTTGCCGATCTGAAGCCAGGAGCCAGGAGCTTCTTCTAGGTCTCCCATGCAGGTGCAGGGGCCCAAAGACTTAGGCCATCTTCCACTTCTTTTCCAGGCCATAGCAGAGAGCTGGATCAGAAGTGGAGCAGCACCCATATGGGATGCCAGCATTATAGGCGGCGGCTTTACCCACTACGCCATAGCGGTGGCCCCAATTTTTTTTTTTTTTTTTTTTAATAGAAGGAGAGATCTTCCATCTATTGGTTTACCCCCTAAATGGCCACGACAGCCAGTGCTGGGCCACGCCAAAGCCAGGAGCCAGGAATTATGTCCTGGTTCTGCACATGGGTGGCAGGGGCCCAAGCTCTTGGGCCATCTTCTGCTGCCTTTCAGGCACATTAGCAGGGTGCGGAGTCAGAAGCAGAGCTGCTAGGACTCAAAGCATCACTCTGATATGGGATCACAGCATCTCAAGCATTGGCCTAACCCACTGTTCCACCCAGCCCCAACGTGACGTTAGGCTTTTAATTAGTAATCTTTACATCACTTAACTTTCGACTCCACAAATATTTTTAAAGTATTTCCCAGGAACAATGACTGAGCTTTGTTAGAAACTGAGGAGTCAGAAGCATGTCTAGACCACATGCAGTGTTTGACTCTTAGAAAATAGCATTTATAGATTTTTTATAAAGATTTATTTTATTCAGAGGGAGAGGGAGAGAGAGAGATCTTCCATCTGCTGGTTCACTCCCCAAATGGGCACAGTGGCCAGCACTGGGGTTCAGGCTGAAGCCAGGAGCCAGGAGCTTCTTCCAGTTCTCCCACGTGGGTGTAGGGGCCCAAACACCTGGGCCATCCTCCGCTGCTTTCCCAGGCACATAAGCAGGGTGCTGGGTCAGAAGTGGAGCAGCCAGGACTCGAACAGACACCCAGATGGGATGCCAGTGCTGCAGGTGGAAGCTTAACCTGATATGCCACAGAGCCAGTCCCCATTTATATTTGTTTTAACTTACTTGTGAATTTGAAATGAGAGTGTGTAGCCTATAGATATATATATTCCAAGTTGATGAATGACTCATTTAAAATTCATGGAGTCCTTTCCTTTTAAAAATTGCCCAATTGGGGATGGGCATTTGGCACAGCAGTTAAGACACTCACATCCCGTATCAGCATGTGTGGTGTCAAGTTCCAGCTCTGCTTCCTATTCCAGCTTCCTGCTCACCTGAGCCCAGGAGTTAGCAGGTGCTGGCTCGAGTAGCTGGGTCCCTGCCACACATGTAGGAGACCCGGATGGAGTTCCTAGCTTTGGCCTCGCCCAGACCTGGCTGTTTCAGACACTTGGAGAATGAACCAGTGGATGGAAGATCTCTTTCTTTGTCTTTCTGCCTTTAAAATAAAATTAAGATAAATAAATAAGTAATTTTTAGGAAATTACCCGAAGAATGCAAGCTCCAGGAGCCAGGAGCGTTTGTTTTGTTTGCTCAGGCAGCCCCTGGGCTGAGGTTTGCCTGTCATAGTCTGCTGTGTTGGATGTCTCATCGGACAGATTTTTTTTTTTTTTTTTTGACAGGCAGAGTGGACAGTGAGAGAGAGAGACAGAGAGAAAGGTCTTCCTTTTGCCGTTGGTTCAGCCTCCAATGGCCGAGGTGGCCAGCGCGCTGCAGCCGGCGCACCGCGCTGATCCGAAGGCAGGAGCCAGGTGCTTCTCCTGGTCTCCCATGGAGTGCAGGGCCCAAGCACTTGGGCCATCCTCCACTGCACTCCCTGGCCACAGCAGAGAGCTGGCCTGGAAGAGGGGCAACCGGGACAGAATCCGGCGCCCCAACTGGGACTAGAACCCGGTGTGCTGGCGCCGCAAGGCGAAGGATTAGCCTATTGAACTGCGGCGCCGGTCATCATCGGACAGATTTTTTAAGGTGGAAGTTTGTATAGTCATAAACTCTTTGGTGATTCACTTTTTTCCTATTTTTTTTCCAAAGAAGCCATCAGAATTATTTGAACTTCAGGAAGATGAAGCCCTCCAGAGGTATTCTTTTCCGTTTCTTACATTTGTCTAAGTCTTGATGCCCAGCAGGACTTTTATCAATACATTTTTTTAAGAGACGTTCTTGGTATAGCTGAGATTAGAGTCTCAGAAGAATCAGGTCATTCACATTCAGCTGTGAGAAGACAGTCAACACTTGAAATTTTCAGACCTTTCATGAGGATTCTTAGAACTTCTGTGGCAGGGAGTGCATCTCAAGCAGAGGAATGTTCTGTTTGCTAGGACTTTGCTCCCAGGCTCCTGGTAAACTACAGGGATTCAGATTAGGGCCACCGGATTCTTTTTGTCCTCCTAACCTGAGACTGAGATGAGGAAGGCACGTTGATTTCATCAAATGTGCCGAGTCTGATTGGAAAGATTGTGGCATTCCGTTAATGCTGCCTGGAATAGACACAGGGGAGGGGATGGTGGTACACATGCCAGCTTTTTGCCTTTCCTGGCCTAGACCAGAAGTTAGTCAAGTGGCTCATTAGGCCACATCTCTACCTCAGCCATGGAGACCTGAAACTGAGAAGAGATGTGGAAAGACACACCCAAGAAAAGAATTTCTTATGGTTTGGAGCAGAGCTGGCCTAACCACTCAACTCCACTGGTTCTCTGGACTCCACCTTGTCATTGTATAGTCTTTTGTTGTAAGATTTATTTTATTTATTTGAAACGAAAAGTTACAAAGAGAGATCTTTCATCTGCTGGTTTACTTCCTAAATTGCCACAACTGCCAGAGCTGGGCAAGCCAAAGCCAGGAGCCAGAAACCCCTGTGGGTCTCAGCGGGATGGCAGAGGCCCAAGCACTCTGGCCATGTTCTGCTACATTCCCCAGGCACATTAGCAGGAAGCTGGATCAGAAGCAGAGCAACCAGGAGTCAAACCAGTGCTTTTGGGATGCGAGAATCTCAGACAGTGGCTTAACTCACTGCACCACAACCCCAGTCCCTCTTGTTTAGTCATTTAAAGGTAAATGTACCTTTGTTCAAGTAGGATGTAACTGCTGGAGTATTTAACTGATTCAGCTATGTGAGAAGTCTTAGAAACAATCCATAGAGAAGAAAAAAATGAAGTCCCCAAAGCACATATTTTTTAAGATTTATTTATTTATTTATTTGAAAGAGTTACAGAGAGGCAGAGAAAGGGAAAGAGGGAGGTCTTTCATCTGCTGGTTCACTCTCCAGATGACCACAACAGCCGGAGCTGTGCCAATCCAAAGCCAAGAGCTAGGAGCTTCCTCCAGATCTCCCATGTGGGTGCAGGGGTCCAAGGATTTGGGCCATCTTGTACTGCTTTCCCAGGCCATAGCAGAGAGCTGGATTGGAAGTGGAGCAGTCAGGACTCAAACCGGTGCCCAAACGGGATGCCGGCAGAGCAGGCAGCAGCTTTACCTGCTACACCACAGTGCCTGCCCCAAAGCACGTTTCATGTAAAGTTCAGACCTTCCTGCTTTTTCCTACTGAAAGTCCTGCCTTCCCCTCCTCTGGTCTGCCTGAGTCCTCCTGCCGAGGGAGGAGCCCGCCAGCCCTGACAAGTCCATGTGCAGCATTCACTGTAGTTTACCATTCAGTTTCTTAAATACGGAGAACTTAAGAATCATCAGAGACTGACCAGTGTTTTACCGATGAAGAGGCTGAGGCCTGGAGCTTACTGTGTGTGTTCTCCCCTTTAGCTATGAAGGAACTCTAAGACATGATTAAGCTTCCTTTAAAGGGAGAGCAAAAAATGTCATTGACCTGGGATCCTCTGGCTCATGTTCAGGATGTGATGCCTTTTACTGGGGACAGAAACACTGGTCTGTTGTTCTGGTGAGCTCTCAACAAATTTTAAACATGAATGTAACTAAATTTTTTTCCCCTAGAGTTGTGTATCTCCTCCAGTCCCGTCCACTGGACTACAGTTCAAGAATGCTGTTTGTATTTGCAACATCAGCTACAACTGTAAGTTCTGGACGCTTGATAGAAACCTGCCTATGCATCTCAGCTTACCATTTTCCCCTGAGTGTTTACCACGCTTGATTTCAGATAGTACTCACGTACTTACTCAGAACAGCCTGACTTGATAAACAAAGACTGTTGTATCCACTTTACACCCTTTACTGCGGGCCTCTGTGATGTGTGCTTTGCTGCCTGAATTGTGTGCCTGTTGCCAGTTTCCACAGGCAGGCTAGCTTCCAGGTTATTAATTCCCTGGTCAGTCGAGATTCCTGATCCCGGGGGACCAAGCAAAGGGAGCTCTGAGAACAGTCTGCGTGTTGCCCTTAAGGCCCTGCACGATCTGGCTGTCCCTACTCAGCTGCCAAGTCCCAGCTAGGTTTCAGCCTGTATGGCCTTGGGGCTTTTGCACCTACAGATGTCCTCTGGACATCTGGAGCAGAGGGGAGGCTGAGGAGCCAGCAGGCCAGCGGTTCCTGGAGAGAAGGAAAGAGAAGAGGCTGAGGTGACAGGAAGAAAAATAGCTCTTTCCTGGCCCTCCCATGTTACTTGGCTTGTGGTCATTTTTTCAAAGAAAAAAGGGATTCCATGACAAGTGGCTCGTTAGCTCACAACTTCCCCAGGTAAGTACTTCTCACTGAAACACCATTCTACAGGATGTTTTTGCCCTATAGAGTATTAATGACTTTTAATTAATCAATTGATATTAGCATGTATTCAAAGGTTAGTTCATATTAATATGGTAAACAAGGGTACTTCTAAAAGTTTGTGGAAAGTAGAATAAAAGGTAAGCTTATTTCAATGCAAAAAAATTTTAAGATCAACACAGATGAGGGGGTCACAGAAAGTTCATGAAGAAAATTATTAAGAAAAAACTATGGGGTCTGGTGCTGTGGCATAGCAGGTAAAGCCACCTACTGCAGTGCCAGCATCCCACAGTTAGATGGAAGACCCCTCTCTCTCCCTCTCCCCTCCCACTCCCACTCCCACTCTCACTTCCCTCCCACTCCCACTCCCACTCCCACTCCCTCTGTCTGTCTGTGTCTCTCTCTGTTCTCTCTGCCTCTGGCTCTCTCTAACTCTGCCTTTCATATAAATAAATACCTCTTAAAAAAAACAACTATGGGAGCCAGTGCTGTGGTTCAGCAGGTTAAAGTTGCAGCCTACAGCACTGGTATCCCACATGGGTGCCGGTTCAAGTCCTGGCTGTTCAACTTCCGATTCAGCTCCCTACTAATGCACCTGGGAAAGCAGCGGAGAATAGCCCAAGTCCTTGGGCTGCTACACCCATGTGGGAGACCTGCAGGAGGCTTCTGGCTCCTGGCTTTGACCTGGCACAGCCCTGGTCATTGCAACTATTTGGGGAGTGAGCCAGCGGATGGAAGATCTTTCTCTGTCTCTCTCTCTAACTCTGCCTCTTAATTAAATACATGTATCTTTGAAAGAAAACAAAAAACTATGCATATTTTAAATTCTACTTTTCTAATAACTTTTGAAAGTACATATATATATATATAAATTATGTTTTAATAAAATTTTGTCTGCTTCATCAAGAAACTCTGGCATGAAAATCCTTATAGATTTTCAACCCTGCATCTATATATGATAGTTGTGACAGCAGCCAGGCCTTGCCTGGATTTTGACACGGAGTGACAGGCACATAACATCTTGATATTACTAGGAAAAGAGCCTCAAGAACGCCCTTCCAGGGCCCATGGACCTCTGCCTGTCAGGTACCACTCTTCTATACTGAGTGTTCCTTAAGGGCAGAGGCTGACTTTTTTTTTTTTTTTAAGATCTATTTATTTATTTATTTGAAAGGCAGAGAGGGGGGAGTGTCTTCCATCCGCTGGTTCACTCCCCAGAGAGAGAGAGAGGGGTCTTCCATCCGCTGGTTCACTCCCCAGATGGCTGCAACAGCCGGAGCAGGGCCAATCAGGAGCCTGGAGCTTCTTCCAGGTCTCCCACATCGGTGCAGGGGTCCAAGCACTTGGGCCATCTTGTACTGCTTTCCCAGGCCATAGCAGAGAGCAGATCGGAAGTGAAGCAGCTGTGCCTTGAACCAGTGCCCATATGGGATGCCAGCACTGCAGATGGCGGCTTTACCTGCTATGCCACAGTGCTGGCCCCAGAGATTGACTTTAATTGCGTGTGTGTGTGTGTGTGTGAGAGAGTGAGTGAGTGTGTACTATTTTTGTTACTGCTGCAGCATGCAGGTGTGCAAGCCTCTGCCCTTGTTTGGTTTCCAGACCCTGGGGGCACGCCAGTTAACCTTTGCCCACCGAACACGAGCTCTTCAGTGTCTCCTCTATTTGGCTGACAAGGAAACCGTAGAATCTCTCTTCAAAAAACCCATTGAAGAAGTGAAGTGAGTAGGATTAACTCTGTTACTAAATAGAAACCAGAGCATTTTTCAGAACTTCAGACTGCATTAGAATAACTATGCAAGTATAGTTCTGCTGCCTTGCATATCCTTGACATTTTGGCAAAGGAAAAATTGGCCTTTGAGAACATCTTGTTTCCAGCAGTTCATAGAGACGATTAGAAATGGAATGTTTTCTTCATCTTGCTTAAATTGATTCCTGTTCAATGTTACAGTCAATGAATACATTTACAAGCCCAGAATGGACATGTGAAAACAAACCAACCCCTACTTTCTGTATGGTGGCTTTATTTTAAATGTAAAAGTGGCTGATGAGAGTGGTCCTTAGAAACTCGTCTGTTTTACAGATCCTATTTGAAATGTATAACTTTCCTGGCATCATTTGAGACTTTGAACATCCCCATCACCTATGAGTTATTTTGCAACAGCCCGAAAGAAGGAATGATCAAAGGTCTATGGAAGAACCACAGCCATGAGGCCATGGTGCGTACTCCAGGTTCTGCAGGGGTGGGGTCCACTCAGATTCCCCAAGCTGTGAGTGGCATGGGAATGACCATCTGCCTCTCTCTCTCTCTCTCTCTTTTTTTTTTTTGACAGGCAGAGTGGACAGTGAGAGAGAGACAGAGAGAAAGGTCTTCCTTTTTTCCGTTGGTTCACCCTCCAATGGCCGCCGTGGCCTGCCCACCATGCTGATCTGAAGGCAGGAGCCAGGTGCTTCTCCTGGTCTCCCATGGGGTGCAGGGCCCAAAGAGCTGGGCCATCCTCCACTGCACTCCCGGGCCACAGCAGAGAGCTGGCCTGGAAGAGGGACAACTGGGACTAGAACCGGGTGTGCTGGCACTGCAAGGCGGAGGATTAGCCTATTGAGCCGTGGTGCCGGCCCTGCCTCTCTTTCTTAAAGTCCACAGGTTAAGGTCATCTCTGCCTGCAAGAAAGAACTTTTGTGCAATCCCTTCCTGTTGTCTACAGGAGTTTAGTGGTTTTGTTTTTGTTTTTTTAAGGTTTATATATTTATTTGAAAGAGTTACAGAGCAAGAGGGAAAGACACAGAGAGAGATCTTCCATCCACTGGTTCACTCCCCAGAAGGCTACAACAGCCAGGGATGGGCCAGCCCAAAGCCAGGAGCTTCTTCCAGGTCTCTCCTGTGGGTAGCTGGGGCCCAAGCATTTGTGCCATCTTCCGCTGCTTTCCCAGGCCATTAACAAGGAGCTGGATCGGAAGTGGAGCAGCCAGGACTCAAACTGATGCCCATATGGGATCCTAACATCACAGTGACTGCTTTCCCCACTAAGCCCAAATGCCAACCCTGGGAATTTAGTCTTGAGGCAGTTGGAGCCCAGGGCACAGGAGTTTGAGGCAAATAGGCAAACTCTTCTTTTTTTTTTTTTTTTAACTTTCATTTAATGAATATAAATTTCCAAAGTACAGCTTATGGATTACAATGGCTCCCCCCCCCCCCAACTCTTCTTAAGTCTGTGATGTTGCTTGTGAGTCCATGACAGCTAGAAAACCAACAATCTCCTTTGTTTGTTCCTTTAAAAGATGGGAGCTAGGGGCAGGCATTTGACCCACATCCCACATCAGAGTACATGGGTTCAGTTCCAGGCTCCAGTTCCTGCTAAAATGTACATCCTGGGAGGCAGCAGTGATGGCTCAAGTAATTGGATCCTGCCCCCCTCAGGGAAACCTGGATTGAGTGCCCCGCTCCTGGCTTCAGCCTGGCTCCGCCCCACCCTGCCCTGGCTGTTACAGGCATTTGGGCAGTGAACCAGCTGATAGGAGCTCTCTTTTTCTCTGTTACTTTCTTGCCTTTCTGTCTCTGCCTATCAAATATAAAACAATAATAAAGATGGGGCCTTCATTAAAATTAGGCAATACACATTTGCAGATTAAATGCATATTTTGTGTTAAACTGCCCTGCCTTTTCCAATGGCAGTCTTATTTGCTGATGTCTTGAAGGGGTGTGACTTTCTTTTCTTTTCTTTTTTTTGGGGGAACTTCAGGCAGTAAGATTGGTGGCTGAGCTCTGTTTAGAATACAGAGTCTACGACCTGCAGCTTTGGAATGGACTCTTACAGAAGCTTCTTGGTTTCAACATGGTAAGTGAGACTCAGTGCCCACGACTGAGAGTGAGTGCCTGTAAGCTTTGCACAGCAGCCCCTACGCCTGTGGTACTGACACTTGTTACCCACCTGCTACGTGCTGAAAGTGTGTCTGCTCTCATTGGGTTCATGCCAAACTGAAGAACTTAGTGCTGGCCAGGGAAAATGCAAACTCCAAACTGACACAAATTGTACTGGAAATGGTTGGAGGGTTCCCTGGCCTTTTTTGGAATTTATGGGCTTGAAAGTGAAATTCTCTGGCAGTTTCCATGGCAGATAAATTTGTATGACTCCTCCTTTTGAAACGTTAAGAACCCAGTATCTCCTATTGAAGTATTCTATTTTGGTGACCTTTAAAGCATTTTAATTTTGTTTTGTCTTTTTACAGATTCCTTATCTAAGGAAAGTTTTGACAGCCATTTGTAGTATTCATTCTTTATGGCAGGTATGTAGCTTTATAGTCATTTTTATTGAATTTAGTCATTACACTTACTGGCCTTACCTTACACTAGATGAAGCAGTCGGCTCCTCGGTATAGGACAGAACTGACCACCTAACGGGGGCATCTGGAATTTTCTATCCTGATGTGGCCTCCTGCCAGACATCGCCTTCCTGAACTCTCCAGGCCTCATGAGTCATGTCTTCATTTATGGCTGAGGACACTTTGGCTCCACCCTTCCATTTATCACCACGAAGTTTATCCTAATGATGTGTCGGACGGTCTGTTCCCTCAGAGACTCAGGGCATTCAAAGTCAGAAGCCGTGTCTTCCTCATCTCTGATTTCATAAGCTGTGCCCCCATGGAGTCGTTATAATACCAGGGGTTGTCAAAAAGCTTGGGAACCAGAATAATTTATTCTTGGTTTAATAAATTAAAACAGTATGAAAACAGGCTGAGTAAAACATGGACATTCTTCTTTACTGTTTCTCGTCTTGATTATCTCCCCAGGGATAATCACTAGTTACCCTTTCTTTTTTTTTTTTCTTTCTTTTTTTTTTTTTTGACAGGCAGAGTGGACAGTGAGAGAAAGAGACAGAGAGAAAGGTCTTCCTTTGCCGTTGGTTCACCCTCCAATGGCTGCCGCGGTCGGTGCGCTGTGGCCGGCGCACCGCGCTCATCCGATGGCAGGAGCCCGGTGCTAGGTGCTTTTTCCTGGTCTCCCATGGGGTGCAGGGCCCAAGCACTTGGGCCATCCTCCACTGCACTCCCGGGCCACAGCAGAGGGCTGGCCTGGAAGAGGGGCAACTGGGACAGAATCCGGCGCCCCGTTACCCTTTCTTATGTATTCTTCTAGAACTTTCCTACTGTCATCCAAGCATATGCGCATGTACATATGTGTGTGTACATGCACATTTTTGTATGCATAAGTGGGATCACATTCTAGACAAAATGTCATTTTTACCTAACAGTGGTATCTGAAAGGTTATTCCGTTTCAGGACATTTGGATCTCTTTTTTTAATTGAGATGTAATTCTCATGTCAAATTAATTTACCCTTCTAGAATCAAAATTAAGTTATTTTTTTTAGTATATTCACAGGATTTTGTTACCATTAACCATTATCTAATTCCAGAACATTTTCCTTGCCCCCAAATATCCATTAGCAGTTACTCCTCAGTCCCCTTCCTCCAACCCCCTCAATGACTACTCTGCTTTCTGTTTGTGGATTTGTCTCTCCTGGACATTTCTGTCACTGGAATCCCACAGCGTGTGACCCTTTGTCTGGCTTCTTTCAGTCAGCAGCGTGCTACACTGTGGCACCTGTCAGACCTTCACTTAGTTTTACTGCTGCAGGACGTTCCATTGTATGGGTAGACTACGTTCCATTGTATGGGTAGAGTGTGTTTCGTTTAGCCTCCCATGAGTAATGAACATTTGGGTTGTTCCCCTCTCTCCTTCATGAATGTGGCTATGAACATTGCTGCACCTGTTTTTATGTGGACTTCTGTTTTTGTTTCTCTTTTTTTTGGGTATACCCAGGCATGAGGTTGTTGAATCTTACAGTAACTCTGTTTAGCCTTTCAAGGTATCTCATTAATTTCTTAATTATTCTGCATAGTATGGACTAAAATATATCCTCTGTTGATGGAAGTTGATGACCTTTTCTTATTTATGTTCTTGAATTCTGTGGTCCCTGTCCCCCTGTCCTGTGGCCCTGGAATGTACTAGGTTTAGTATTGATTTTGTTTCATGAGTTGAAATGAATTCTGACACTGTTTGCCAAATGGAACAATAATGGGTCAGCCAGTACTGTATAATAAGATCCTGAGAAGGACAGTTCTGCAGAAAATTACCCTAGAATGTGAATCATTTCAAACAGAGAGGTACTAATTTATGATTTTGTCTTAGCATCCAGAATGTATATTCAGTGTACAGTTGTGTGACCAAAAGACTCTGTCATATCGCAAGTGTGAATCCTTGCACTGTTTCCACAGATTCCCTACTTCAGCAAGGCCTGGCAGCATGTGATACAGATCCCTCTGCTTTCAGGTATTTGCCCTCTGAGATGTTGACAGGAGCGTTTTATAGCTGTGTGTGTCTATATCATTGCTGTTTTTTTTATCTTCAGCCTGTTGTCCTTTGAGACCCAGTCAGCTATCAGATTGTTGTGAGAGTCTCATTGCTGTCCTAGAGTAAGTAAAATATTTATTTTCTATGAAGAAAATAAAATGTGTGCATCATGAAATTCCCTTCTAATAGACACCTCTGTGAGTGCAGTAGACTCTCCTTATCTGTGGTTTTACTTTCTGAGGTCCCAGTTACCCACTGCTATGCAAAAATGTTAAATGGAAATTCCAGTTTTAAATTGCACTGTTCTGAGTAGTATGGTAAACTCTCACTCTGTGCCACCTGGGACCTGAATCATCCCTGGTCCAGCAAACCCACATTGTATGCCCTACCTGCCCATTAGTCCCTGTATGACCATTCCAGTTATCAGATCAGCTATCCTAGTATTGCAGTGTTTGTGTTCAAATTACCCTTGTTTTACTTCATAATATTCCCGAAGCTCAAGAGCAGTGATCTGGCAATTTGATTACAGAATATTGGTATGTATGTATGTATGTATAGGAAAAAACAAAATATCTATAGGGTTCAGTTTTAGGCACCCACCAGAGGGTCTTAGAACATAGTCCCCTTTGAAAGGGAGCGCAACTATAATTCCTTTTTGTTGGAAAGTTAAGTATGATACTTGTTTCATAATAAAACGTCTCCATGATTTTTGGTACCTGATGTTAATGTAAGTATACTTTTTGTAGCTACCTAGATCTTGCAGTATTGTCTCTTAGATATTGAGTCTTCTGAGAATTTATCTTTAGGCATCTATAGGCTTTTAGGAAAATAATTTTCTCACACTCTAAAATAAATAGAACAGAGCATTTTGAGATGTTATTTCTCTCACAGGTGAATGAGCCAGTAGATAACACATCTATATAAATGAAGCTACGTATATTTCCTATTTGATATATTAGTTGCATTTTTCAAAGCCGTCTTCTGAGAATTTATCTTTAGGCATCTATAGGCTTCCAGACATCATAGTGGTAGCAAAGTTCTCTGTTCCCCTAGGAAGGTTCTTTTATCCAAAGTAGAACATACTACGAGCTGTCATGTATGTTTGAAATTATCAAAGGCCTGGACAGATAACAGCTGTGGAAACCAAGAAAGGTTGAATGTCTCTAATTTGAAAATCTGAAATCCAGTGTGCTCCAAAATCAGACTTTTTGAGTGCTCCTCATGATGCTATAAGTGGAAAATTTCACTCTTGGCCTCACAGTGGATAACAGTTAAAACACGGGTACACAAAATAAACTGAATAGAATTACCTTCAAGCTATGTGTATAAGTTGTATATAAACGACACAAACGAATTTCGTGTTTAGACTTGGGTCCCGTGCCCAAGATAATCTCATTATGTATATGAAATATTCCAAAATCCAAAACGTTTCTGGTCCCAGGGATTTGAGGTAAGAGATGCTCACCTGTATCTTCTAGTAAGTCTGACGGGGTTTTAACTAACTACTGTGCTCTCTCAAAGATGTCCAGTTTCAGATGATCTTGACATGATGGGAGTCGCCAGGCAGTATGTCCAGTTAGAGCTTCCGGCTTTTGCATTAGCTTGTCTGATGCTCATGCCTCACTCAGAAAAGAGACACCAGCAAATTAAGGTATTCTTGCACATTATTCCCCTGGGGCTGCCAAGGAAATGGAAGGTCTCGTATTGTGCAAAAGGTTGCATTTTCTCTTCACGAAATCTGTAAAGCAGGTGTACCTCAGGATGGGTGAGGCAGACGGTTTGTGTAGGGGCTCAGTGGGAAGCAAGATGGAAAGAGGGATAAAGGCCCAACAGAGGGATGGCTAATGGGAATTTGGACTGTATTCCTTGCAGTGGGAGCAATTGATTTCCTTGGAGGAATGAAATGAGATGGTATAGACACTGTTAGGAGATCAAATCTACCAACCCTGTAGGTTTGATCAGTGGGGAGCAGGGACAAGGAGGGAAAATGTTGGGGAGCCATTGCATTTCAGTAGAAGGTTGGGTGGTGGAGAAGTAGAAACAGTGAGGGAGGCAGTCCGGCTTAGCAGTGCACTGTGGGAGAAAGCAGAGGGAGGAGAGTCAGATTCTGTGTGGGAGCTTAACAAAAGGAGCCTTAAGCGATTTGAGGACGGAACTTATTTAAAAATAACTAAATAATTTCCTCACACTCTAGAATAAATGGAACAGGGTATTTTGAGATGTTATTTCTCTCACAGGTGAATGAGCCAGTAGATAAGAGATCTATATAAATGAAACTACATATTTCCTATTTGAGATATTAGTTGCATTTTTCAAAGCCATCTGTGCTTGCCTTACTTTTTTCTTTTTTTGATTATTCATAAACTCACCCTTATTGCTTTTCAACAGTTCTGTATTTAAATAGATTCATTTTGACACCCAGCATGACAAAATGCCTCATAAACAGCTCTTGCTGTTAGAATGAGTGGTTGTAAAATACTTTTACCCTTTGCTTCATTCATTTATGATCAAAGTGGTTTTTTCCCCATGTTATAAATTATGTAAGATTGTTCAGATTTAAACATTTAGATATGACAGAAAAGAGTAGTAATAATACTTTTCCATTAATTATACTTTGATTTTTCTCTAGAACTTTCTGAGCTCATGTGATCCTCAGATCATTTTACAGCAACTAGAAGAACATATGAGTACTGGCCACTTAGCAGGATTTTCACATCAGGTAAAAGATGTTTCATCTCTCTCTCTCTCTCTTTTTTTTTTCTCTCTCTTTTTTTTTTTTAATATAAGGCAGACAGATGGATAGCCAGTCTGTTGGTCTACTTCCTAAATGCCCAGAACAGTTGGGACTGGACCAAGCTGAAGTCAAGAGCTAGGAACTCAACATGGGTCTCCCACATGCGTGGCAGGGACCCAAGTACTTGAGCCATCGCCTGATGCCTCCCAGGGGGTCCATTAGTAGGAAGCAGGACTCGGAGTTGAAGGAGCCAGGATTCCAACCAGGCTCTTCAGTATGGGATACGGGTATCATAAGCAAAGTCTTACCCACTATGCCAAGTGTCTGCCTCTCATCTCCTTTTTGTCCTAAAAGATTTGATATTAGAAATTAATCACTTCCTCCAAAACAAGACTAAGCTGGAAACTACTTCTGTCTCTGTATGTTAGTATAAAAAATTATCTGCTTGTTAAGACCTCAGTAAGATTTTTAAAAGACAGGGATCCTGGCTGACTTGTTCACCACTCTGCTCACCACTCTATAGCCTTAAAGAGCTTGAAATTGTAAACATATCTTCTTCTCTATAAAACATCCTAAAGGGGCTGACACTGGCATAGAAGGTTGGGTACCACCTGTGATTCTGGTATCCCTTATGGGTGTCGGTTTGATTCCTGGCTGCTCCACTTCTGATCCAGCTCCCTGCTAATGTACCTGGGAAAGCAGTGGAAGATGGCTCAAGTCCTTGGGCCCCAGCACCCACATGGAAGTCCAGGAAGAAGCTCCTGGCTCCTGGCTTTGACCTAGCACAGCCCTGACCGTTTGTGGCCACCTGGGGAGTGAACCAGCAGATGGAAGACCTCTCTCATTCTGTAGCTCTGACTTTCAAATAAATAAACAAATCTTACTTTAAAAAAAAGTTCCAAAGTGCTTAACAACAGTTACTTCTTAATTATTTACTGTATATCGCAGTGGACCAAAGCAGTCCCCTTCCTTAACCTCACAAAGGAGGCTTAGTCACAATACAGTGAAATTCATATTCTGGTCCACATAAGTGTTTCACTATTTAATGAGGAGTTGGAATTTAATCCATTTTTAACATAAAGATACCTGTTCTATAGGTTAGAAGTCTGGTCCTGAATAATATCATAAATAAGAAGGAATTTGGGGTTTTGGCAAAGACAAAATACTTTGAAGTGTTGAAAGTACACATGATGAATACCAACAGCATCACTGAACTAGTGAACTATTTGGCAAACGAATTCAGGTAAGTTAACTTTTGGAAAACACAACAACAACTTAATATTAAAATCTGTCTTTATTTTAGAGGAAAACAACGGCAGAGCTGTTTGTAATGAAAGCTCCACATCCCGAGCTGCGGCATCCTGAGCTTCCGCAGTAGCTGGTTGTCTGGCAACCCAAACCCTTGGGAACCTGGAACCCAGCAAGCTGTCTGAATCCCCACAATGAGTGTCTCCCAGCCCTGCTCCACCCCCGAACTACAACTTCCTCCCTGAGACACTTGCTCAGAGCACCAGTGGCTTTGTGTGGCACATGACTTTTGCTAAACTTGCTTTTCTGCTGCTCTAGCACCCGCAAGTTCAGAGGCAGTCAGGTTTTTGGGATGGAGCTGGGGTAGTTACAGAGCAGGAGAAATGGGATGACACGGAGAAAGGGAAAGTGCAGTCAGGATGCAGCGTGCTCCCTCCCCTCACTGCCTTTGGTCTGCCGTGCTGGCCACTTGAGGGCCCTCCTGCTACCATGTCCCCAGCTTCTTCCTGCTTGTTGGATCACGTGGGTCTACCATGATTCTGTACTGCCATTTATGAGTGAATGTGTGTTTGGAGGCATAACTGGTGCATATCATATGCTGTGCGTGCATACTGGAAATACACAGCTTGATAGATTTTGACACGTGTATGTCCTTGGGAAGTCTTCCCTGTATTCAACAGAGCAACCATATCTGTCATCCCCAGGTGTTTCCTCATGCCCCTCTTTTCTCTTTTGGATCCCACAGTGTGGATGAAGCATCAGCCTTGATAACTGAGTATTCAAAGCACTGTGGGAAACCTCCACTGGACGCTGCTCCCTCTGAGATTCTGAAGGTAAAACTGGCTGACGGCAAGTCCTGGCCTGACGCCACCCACAATTCTATGGTCTTAAAATGGACTCAGCTTTGTCCAGTGTTCTGGAGAGAAGTGCTTTATGTGTGGCTGCGTGTATTTTATGTTTTGCTTTTTGCATTGGAGAATCTTAGGCCAGAAATGATTCCAATCCAGTCACTTCATCTCTGGCTTCAGTCTTCAGAGCTGGACCCTGGGGTCTCTTGGGAACTTAGTGTTGTGAAGGGTTCTTCTTTAAACAATGAAGCAAGTGAAAAATCACATTTTAAAGGGTTTGGATACTGTCCTGCTCGGGTACTTGTTGCTTTCATTTCTTCTCTTTTTGAATTATATGTGACACATGTGTTTGCTTCAGAAAAAGAGAAATACAAAAGAGGTGGGGAGGGAATCCCAAACTGATTTCCTGAAATCTCGCAGCCCAGAGATGGGCCTGGTGTCAATGTTTCCTGATTTCCTTCCAGTTTTTTTTTCTCTCTCTCTCTCTCTTTTAAATGCCCATAAATTACTTTACTCCTACCGTGAACTTAAATGCAAGAGTGAGGTAAACTCTGGCTCTGACTGTGCTCTGGCAGACTTAACGAGCCTGTGTGTGGTGGTTGGTCTCCTCCTTTGGTCCTCAACAGTTGCCTGAGAGTATGCCTGCGTCTTAGCGCCCCAGCATAACCTCCAGTGCTCACTGCAGTCACGTGCGCTCAGCGCCATAAGATTGTTCTGTTCAGGAGCCACAGCCATGGCCCTTAAAATGTGTCTTTCACTCTAGTCGCCTCTGCCTAAAACGCCCAATAGTCGTCCATGTAGATCTTTATCACGACAGGTAAGTGTTTAGTTCCGTAGCTTATCTGACCGTTTCCCATTTATAAAACTGTGATGTTCACAAAATATGCTTCTGTTTCTTCTCATTTAGATGTTCCTTGCTGGATTATAGCAAGTCAGGAAGCCCAAGAAGCTTGGAGTCTGCTATGAACTGACTGTACTTAGTACCATTTCCAAATGTGCAATCTGTATGTTACAGCTCTTTGTCAAAAATTGTCCCCCATGTCATAGTTAAAATGCTCGATGTAACCAGGTCCATACCCTGAATTAATGAATCTTTTTGTTGCCAGTCACTTACGTAATTTATAGACTCTCGGTTTTCACTCTGTATTCAGAACCAACCAGTGTACAAATAGTTTACTCTCCCCTTCAAGAAAAGCAACTGCTACTTATATCCTGTTTCTTCTGTATATAAAAATAAGTTATCCATCTTTTCAGTGTTATTCTAAGTAAATATTTACATAATCTGAGTGGTGGGGTTCATCAAGTGGAAAGGTAGAGACCACCCTAGATATGCCAAGCCGAGGAAGACTTCGAGCCAGGGCCTGGTTGTAAAGATGCCGAGAGGACAAAGCACAGGGGGCTGGAGGGGAGAGCTAGCGGAGGAGCAGCGTCGGCAGCCAGGAGGAGCCTGAGCGGCTTTCGGCACTGAGCTGCTGGAGCTGCCACCGCCACGCCTGGCCACGGAAGCGAGTCTCCTCCTGTCGCCGCTGCCGCAAGCCGCGCTCAGCCGTGCTGCTGCTGGCCAGGCCCGCTCAGAAAACGCTGCTACTCCCCTTCTCCACCCTTCTGATTCTGTGCCAGTGCCAGCAGGGACGGATTCATACAGAAAGTCAACTGACCGTGAGTAGGAAGGGGCAGTGTACGGCTGTGAGGGCCGAGCAGCCCAGAGGCAGCCAGATGGGTGGTGCAGAGCCGAAAGCCGGCCTTGAAAACGCGGACTCCGCTGGGACTGCCGGGCTGGCCTTTTGCCCTGCTTGTGAATAACAGCTTGAATAAACTGATTTGGTCTGACTGCAGTTAGTTTGCGTTTCTTTTGCCAGTTGAGAAAAATATAGTTTCTGTATAGAAAACTCATTGCAGCGTGACGATTAAACACACAGGTTTGGATTTAAATTCTGGTTCCATCGATTACGAACTGTGTGGTCCTGGACTAGTAGCTTAAGTTTCTCAAATCGCATTCATTCCCTAATCTGTAAAATGAAGACAGCACAGTACCTGCCTTTGAGTAGAAAATGGCCCAGGTCCCTGGACCCCTGCACCCACGTGGGAGACGAAGATGGAGCTCCTGGCTCCTGCCTTCATCCTGGCCCAGACCTGGCCTTTGTGAGCATTTGGGAAATGCACCAGCAGATGGAGAATCTCCATCTCTCGCCTCTCCGTAACTGCCTTTTATAAAGAAGAGAGATCAGCAACTAACTACTACAGTTTCTCCATAATTTGATTATTGTTAATACCTGCCAATTCGAGTGGTCAGAACTTGTACAGTAGAAGATAAAATCAGTACAGTTTACCCCCGTCAGTACACACTGTATTGTGAGTGATCGGCAAGATAACTGCCATGAAGCATAATGGATGGAAACAGCGACGACACAAAGCCGTTTTAAAACCACATGGCGTGATTTCTACCATACGCTGTTAGCCGAAACAGTGAAAGCCCACTCAGAATCAAGAAAAGGACGTAGACCCTACCTCTCAGTGGAAGAAATACCGGAATTTGTGGCCACTAACAGAGTTGTTGGGGCTGGGCCTTTGACACAGATTTGAGTCACTTGGGGTCATATCAGCGTGCCTGAGTTTGAGTCCCAGCTCCGCTCCTGATCTCAGCTTCCTGCTAACATGCACCCCAAGGTCCGTAGGGGTAGCTCACGTACTTGGGTCCCTGCCACCACATGGGGGGTCTGGATTGAGTTCAGGATTCGAAGAGTAAACCAGTTGATGGAAGATATTCATATTTTCTCTCTCTCTCTCTCTCTCTCTCTCTCTCTCTCTCAATTGAATGCAATAAAAATTGTTTCCTTTTTTAAAAATTGTTCTTATGATAAAATACATAATTATTTACTATCAATCATTCTTAACTATTTTTTCAGTGATATTTGGCTGTTTTAAGAGTTTTTTTTGAAAGGCAAGATGCAGAATGGTGTATATTTAAATCTGTAGATCTTCAGATTTGAAATAATTATAACAGCTGCCTACTCACAAGTCCCCCTCAGTCGTGTCTTGTCAAAGTGTAAAATATTTTGCTCACTGATTGCGCATTGAGGTATTGGGCCCACAGAAAAGCATTAGACAGATTTTCTGTATATAATTAGATTAAAAAAAAAACCTGCATGTGCCAGATATACCAGTTAATCCACAAGAGTATACTTAATTTTAAGTAACAGATTTATTAGAAATCTATCATCAGGTCAGCTAAAAGAACTGGAGTGCTCACTTGGTGCATAGAACTTTTTTTTTTTTGAAAGGCAGAGAGACAGAGATCTCCCATCTGTTGGTCTATTTCCCAGATGTCTGCAACAGCCAGGGCTGGGCCAGTCCAAAGCCGGGTTCCAGGAACTGCACCTGCATCTCCCAGATGGGTGGCAGGAAATCAGCTATGTGAGCTATCGCCGGTTTCCTGCCTCTTAGTGTGCTTGTTAGCAGGGAGCAGAGCTGGAACTCAGACCAGGATCTCCAGTGTAGGATGCGGGGTTCCTCTAAGGGGTCCGTCACAGGGGCTGGACCCTGATGACCCTGTTGAGCCCTAATCACTGCCCAAGGCCCCACCCTTGAATGCCACAGTGAGATTATGTCTCCACCCTTTGATAATGCTCAGTGGGAACTGACGTTCAACAGGAGGACTTGGGGGATGCAAACCGTATCCAGACTGTAGCATTGAGTAAAGTTCCCTTGAAGGTTACATCAGAACGCGTGGTCAGCGTCTCCGGAAAGGGGACAGAGGTTCCATGTGGCGCAGGGTCCTGCATGCCACTCGTCAGGAATTTCAACAACTATTTGTAAAAATATTCTGTGTGGTAGGAATGCAACTTATGCTCATAACATTTTTAATAGAAATTTAAAAATAAAATGTGTCTTAGGTATGGAAAATACGAACACTTTAGGCATGACTAATCCCCTCAGCAGATTGGATTTCTTATTTCTGAGCATCACTTCCTCGTGGTTCTGTGGAGTCACGATCCTACTGCATATGTCATTTCGTACCTCTGTTGTTTTCTCCACCGTTAAAAACTTTCAAACTGGGGCCAGTGCTGTGGTGTAGTGGGTTAATCCTCTGCCTGCGGTGATGACATCCCATATGGGTGCCAGTTCTAGTTCTGGTTGCTCCTCTTCCAGTCCAGCTCTCTGCTGTGGTCTGGGAAAGCAGTGGAAGATGGCTCAAGTGCTTGGGCCCTGCACCCACATGGGAGACTGAGAGACACCTGCTCCTGGCTTTGGATCAGCGCAGCTCCAGCCGTTGCGGCCATTAGGAGAGTGAACCAACGGACGGAAGACCTTTCTCTCTGTCTCTCCCTCTCACTGTCTGTAACTCTACCTAACTACCTCTCAAATAAATAAAATCTTTAGGCCAGTGCTGCGGCTCACTAGGCTAATCCTCCATCTGTGGTGCCGACACCCTGGATTCTAGTCCCAGTTGGGGCACTGGATTCTGTCCTGGTTGCTCCTCTTCCAGTCCAGCTCTGCTGTGGCCCAGGAAGGCAGTGGAGGATGGCCCAAGTCTTTGGGCCCTGCACCAGCATGGGAGACCAGGAGTAAGCATCTGGCTCCTGGCTTTGGATTGGCACACGCCGGCTGTAGCGACCATTTGGGGGTTGAACCAATGGAAGGAAGACCTCTCTCTGTCTCTCTCTCACTGTCTAACTCTGCCTGTCAAAAACAAAATCTTTAAAACTTTCAAACTATTTTTTACGTTTCTTGATCTTTTTTTGGGTTATTTTGCCTCTTTTTAAAGATTTTTCTTATTTTCATTTAATTTGAAAAAGAATCTTCTGTCTGCTGGTTCTGTCCCTAGATGCTGACACCAGTCCATGGCTGGGCCAGGCCAAAGCCAGGAGCCAGAGCCCACCCAGATCTCCCACATGGGTGTCAGGAACCCAAATGCTTGAGCCATCTGCTGCCTCCCTGGCCTGTTGGCAGGGACCTGAATCAGAAGCAGAACAGCTGGGACTTGAACAGGCGCTTCCTTATGTTTGTAAGCTTCCCCGGTGCTGACTCAGCCATGCGCCAGTCATTCACCCCTTATTTTTAATTTATAGGTTACTTTTTGACTTTATTAACAGATAGTACTTATACACTTCAATGAGATACAGTTCAGCTATCGGCACACATACACAGTATCAACCAATCTCACCAGGCAACTGTTTCACTCCCCTGTCCTGTGGAGCCTCCAGTTCAGACAGAATTCCCTGCATCACTGTGAACAGTCATCCCGCTGTGCTGTGAGGTGGAGCTTCTTTATCTGACTGTGTTTGGTAACTGTTTTCCCATTGCCCTCTACTCCCTGCCCCGACCTTTCCCACCCTCTGGCAGTCACCATCCTATGCTCAGATGGACTTCAACATTTTTAATGTCCTTGATATGGTAAAAAGTGGGGCCACAGCTCTGTGTCTGCTTCATTACAAGCTTGTCAGCTGGATGAACTGCTTAATCTCCCTGAGGCCCTTTTCGAAGCCCTAATATGGGGATAACATTCCCCTCCCATGGTGTCTGTGAGGATCAGATGAGGGTTCACTGCCTAGCAGAGAACAACCCTCAAAATTCCTGGGGCATCGCCTTGGGCTCTCTGGACAGTTACACTGAACTGACACCATTCACAGGGCTTCTCCATATTTGGGGTTATCGCCTTCAGATACATTCCCAGAAATAGATCTATTAGGTCCAGTGGAATGAAGGCAACATCCTAGATGCTGTGGATGCAAGTTCCCAGACTGCGCCTTTGGAAAGCTCTGCACCAGCTGATGGAGGCATGTGTCCTCCCAGCATCCCCGATCTCGGGGCGAGAGGGGCACCTCACGGTGATTTTCACGTTTCTTGGATGTTTCTTGTATAGCTGAGCCTGAAGAAAATCAGTTAGGAGGCTGCGACGGCAAGGGGAGCCCCAGTGTGTTCTTGGGCACAAACGGGCAAGGATCAGGCGGGGGCACTAGAACATCAGAAACAGCTCCGTGCAGCCAGGCTCAGGCTGAGCTCAGGAATGGTTACTGCCCAGCATTCACGCGGTTTCAGTGCTCAGAGAGAACTTAGGTCGCCTTCAGAAATCCGAGAAGCCACCTTTTTGGACATAAATCAGCCAGGATCATCCTTGTTGTCCCTATGCGTGTTATCTTTTCATCACCCAGATCGCTCTCTGCATTACTCCGCGCTCTCCATGCTGTTACCTAAGTCGGCTCTTACAACATGAGCCGGCCTTGGCACCGCCTCAGACTTCTTGCTTGGCTTCCATTTCTCTTGGCGTGAACCCCGAGTTGCAGGCTGAGGCAGACTGGCACCTCTGCTGAAAGTAGGATTAGGGATCTTCTCCAGGAACATGCCCTTCAAGACTTACTGCAGAGCAGCGCTGGCGCTGTGGCATGGTGGGCTGAGACAACTACTTGCCACACTGTGTCCCCTCTCGGGAGGCCGGTTTGAGTCCTGGCTGCACTGCTTTTTTTTTTTTTATTTTTTTTATTATATTTGAAAGAGTTACACAGAGAGAGGAGAGGCAGCGAGAAAGAGAGAGCGAGGTCTTCTGTCCACTGGTTCACTCCCCAATTGACTGCAATGGCCAGAGCTGCACCAATCAGGAGCCAGGACCTTCTTCTTGGTCTCCTACATGGATACAGGGGCCCAAGGACTTGGGCCGTCTTCTACTGCTTTCCCAGGCCACAGCAGAGAGCGGGATCGGAAGTGGAGCAGCCTGGACTCGAACTGGCATCCATATGAGATGCTGGCACTGCTGGCAGGACTTTACCTGCTGTGCCACAGCACTGGCCCCTGCACTTCTAGTCCAGCTCCCTGCTAATACACCTAAGAAGGCAGTGGAAGATGGTCCAAGTTCTTGGGCCCCTGCCACCTATGTGAGAGACCCAGATAGAGCTCCTGGCTTCAGCTTGGTCCAGCCCTTGCTGTAGGGGACATTTGGGGAGTGAATCAGCAGATAGAAAAGTGTTCTCACGTATTCTGTGTGTGTGTGTATCGCTCAACCTTTCAAATAAATAAATCTTAAGTAAGTAAAATACCCCAGTGAAAGGTCATGGTTTTTGTTATTTTTTTTTAAGATTTATTTATTTGAGCCAGCTCTGCGGCTCGATAGGCTAGTCCTCCGCCTGTGGCACTGGCACACTGGATTCTAGTCCCGGTCGGGGATCCGGATTCTGTCCCGGTTGCCCCTCTTCCAGGCCAGCTCTCTGCTGTGGCCCGGGAGTGCAGTGGAGGATGGCCCAAGTGCTTGGGCCCTGCACCCCATGGGAGACCAGGAGAAGCAACTGGCTCCTGGCTTGGGATCAGCACGGTGCACTGGCCACAGCACACCGGCCACAGCGGCCATTAGAGGGTGAACCAATGGTAAAGGAAGACCTTTCTCTCTGTCTCTCTCTCTCTCACTGTCCACTCTGCCTGTCAAAAAAAATTTTTTTTAATTATTTATTTGAAAGGCAGAGTTACAGAGAGAGACAGAGAGAGATTGCCCATTTGCTGGTTCACTCCCCAAATGGCTGCAATGGCCAGGGCTAGGTCAGGCTAACGCCAGGAGCCAAGAACTTCTTCCAGGTCTGCCACATGGGTTGTTGGGGCCCAAGTAGTTGGGCTATCCTCCTGCACTTTTCCCAGGTACATTAGCAGGGAGCTGGTTTGGAAGTGGAGCAGGTGGGACTCAAACCAGCACCCATGAGGGATGCTGACAAGGCTGGTGATGGCTTTACCCACTGTGCCACAGCACCAGCCCCAAGGGTCAAGTTTGTGAAGAGCACTGGGTTTGGGGTCTGAGTTTTGCATTCACAACATGGCCATAACGTCTACATGAGGAGCCCAGCCCACCTTTGCAGCCTGGATGCCCACCTCTCTCGCCCCTTCCCAGCCGGCCTGGCTAACGGGGCCTTCCAACCCGGGTCACTTGCTGTGATGTCACTGTGTTTCCTTCTTTCCTGCTGCCCCTAAAGGTCTGTTAACTCATTACCAACACTTTCCCCAGAATGGAGGCTTCGTGCCACCAGGAGCTTTCTCTAGGGTGTTCATCCTCAGATCCCCAAACCCTAGGATGATGGCTGGCGTGGGGCAGACACTGAATACATGTCTGTGAAATGAATGAGTTGGAGCTTCCCATTTCCAGGATGAAAGTCCTTCCTTGGATGTTTCGTGGTCACGTGTACAAATCCGGCACCTTGTCACACGTGGTGTGGAAAAGTGGGGGAGTCAGCAGTCACAAATGAGTGCAGGCGCCCGGCTAACTTTCAGGGCTGCTGCGCATCTTCCTCATCTCTTGCTTGGTACAAAGCAGCCACGTTTTCAGTCCTTTCACTTCTTGGAATAGAGAATAAAGAATTAGTGGGAGGTACTCCCTCCGCTTCCTGGGGATAGAAAACTCGGCCTGATGAAATGTAAGAAGTCCAGTCTCTCCTAGGGACTGGAGATTTGGAATCCATCATTTGTGCTCATGCAAACACAGTTCCCTCCTTTGGGAAGTTCTGATAAGTTACCTTTGAGTAAGAGAACGGGACTGAATAATTTTGATCAGTAGGTTTACACATGTGCTGTACCCATGCAGAATAGACCAGTAGTCCCAGCATATTTTTTTTTGCATTTAAAAATTTAAATTTAAAAATTCATTTTAAATTCATTTAAAAATTTTGACACAGGTACCAATGCTGTGGCATAGTGGGTAAAACCGCTGCTTACAGTGCAGGCATCCCATATGGGTGCTGGTTGGAGTCCCGGCTACTCTACTTCTGATCCAACTTCCTGTTGATGTGCCCGGGAAGGCAGTGGAGGATGGCCCAAGTGCTTGGGCCCCTGCACCCATGTGGGAGACCAGGAGGAAGCTCCCGGCTCCTGGCTTCAGCCTGGCCCAGCCCTGGCTGTTGCAGCCATTTGGTGCATGAACCAGCAGATGGAAGATTCTCCTTCCCTCCCTCCCTCCCTCCCTCCCTCCTTTCCCTCTCTGCCTCTGCTTTTCAAATAAATAAATAATATTTATTTATTTGACAGGTAGAGTTATAGATAGTGAGAGAAAGAGCCAGAAAGAAAGGTCTTCCTTCCATTGGTTCACTTCCTAAATGGCCACTACGGCCAGTGCTGCGCTGATCTGAAGTCAGGAGCCAAGTGCTTCTTCCTGGTCTCCCATGCAGGTGCAGGGCCCAAGCACCTGGGCCATCCTCCACTGCCTTTCCGGGCCACAGCAGAGAGCTGGACCGGAAGAGGAACAACCGAGATTAGAACCTGGCGCCCATATGGGATGTCAGCACCACAGGCGGAGGATTAACCAAGTGAGCCACGGCGCCAGCCCCATAAATAATCTTTTTAAAAAACTTCTAAAAATTCTTTGTATTTATTTGTAAGGCATGGTTACAGAGAGCAAGAGAGAGAGAACTTCCATCCATTGGTTTACTCCCCAAATGGCAGCAACTGCGGGGCTTGGTTGATCTGAAACCAGGTGCCAGGATCTTCTTTCTGGTCTCCCACGTGGGTGCAGGGCCCCAATTCCTTGAATTGCTGAGAATATCTCATTTAATATGAATTTGTATATACATTGAAACTTTTAAAACCATGGAAAATTGAATTAAAAGACTTTATATTTTGATGTAAGCAAATTGAAGTCCATGTATAGTTTTTATATAAAGATTTACTTATTTATTTGAAAGGCAGAGCTACAGAGAGGCATAGAGAAAGAAAGGTCTTCCATCCACTGGTTTACTCCTCAGATGGCTGCAACGGCCAGAGCTGCGCTAATTCAAAGCCAGGAGCCAGGAGCTTCTTCTGGGTCTCCCCCTTGGGTACAGGGGCCCTAAGGACTTGGGCCATCTTGTACTACTTTCCCAGGCCATAGCAGAGAGCTGAATCGGAAGTGAAGCAGCCAGGACTTGAACCGGTGCCCATATGGGATGCCGGCACTGCAGGTGGCGGCTCTATGCACTACACCACGGCGCCAGCCTCATCTGTAATTTTTATTTTGCTGAGGTGACATTTGGTGCCGTGGGTAAGTCACCACGTGCGATGCCACATCCCATATTGGGTGCCTGGTTTGAGACCTGGCTACTTCACTTGTGGTTTAGTTTCTGGCCAGTGCACACCCTGGGAGGCAGCAGGTGTTGGCACAAGTACTTGGATTGCTGCCACCCAAGGGGAAGACCTGGATGGAGTTCCAGGCTCTTGGCTTTGGCCTGGTCCAGCCCTGGCTGCTCCAGGCAGTTAGGGGGTGAACCTGTTGATAGAAGATGTCTTTCTGTCTCATTTTTCTCTGTCTCTCTGCCTTTCAAATTAAAAAAAAAAAAAAAAAAGTCCTTTTGATGAGTTTTCCAAAGAGCCCTCATGTATGAAGCATTAGAATTTTCCTTGTTCAAAAGGATAACGTAGTAAACCAAGAGGAAGTAGTTATTTTAAAACCAAGATCACTGTCAACTCATTCCTTCCCATGTTCTTTATATAGACTTGGTGGGTTTTTTTAAAGTCTTACAAACATACATTACTCATAACCCATAAATATTTCGTACCTCAAAAGCGGAAGTGGTAATTGACAGAATTTCTTCCCCCTTTCTTACTCCATAAAGTCATGGGCCCTGCAGTTGTTGCTGTTTTGATCACATGGAGTCAGAATATCTAGGAAAGTTTTGATTGTTAAACTATAGGAATGCATATTCTGGTTCCTCTCTCTCTCTCTCTCTCTCAATTTTTATTTATTTATTTATTTAGAAAGGCAGAGAGAGAAAACTCCCATCCACTGTTCACTTCCCAAACTCCCACAACAACCAGCGCTGGGCTAGGCGGAAGCCAGGAGCTGGGACTCAGTCTGGACCTCCCACACAGGTGGCAGAGACCCAGCGTAGCCATCACCTGCTGCCTCCCCGGGTGCAGTGTCAGGAAGCTGGAAGTGGGAACAGAGCCTGGACTTGAGTCTACACACTCCAATCTGAGGTGCGGGATCCAAAGTGGCTTCAGCCACTATGCCAAACGCCACCCTCCTCCCCCGATCGGGACTCAACCAGCCACCGGCTCCATCTAGATTACTGGGAGGATTGTTCTGTTTTCATTTTTACTTCTGGATTTCGGAAGGAATAGAAGAGAAACTGATAGAGTAAAATGAAAACAGAAGTGGTCCCGGCTGTAACAAGAGTGAAAGAGCCTAGAGTTTCAGAGGGACCAGGACGAAAGGAGGAAGAGCCAGGGTCTCCTAGCAGCCTCCAGTTCCAGCAGCTGCCTTGCTAGGTCTCTTGGGAGATCAGTGTTTCTCGCCCTGCTTTGCCCGAAATGCTGCAGGGGCAGCTTCCTAGGGCTGCCCTAAGAAATCCCCACAGCCCCAAACCCCGCTGCCTCGCAGTGCTGGAGGCCAGAATCAAGGTGTGGTGGGACCCACGCTCCCACCTAACGCACTAGAGCGGCTTCTCCGTGGCCGCTCCAGGCTCCTGGGGGCTCCGGCGTTCCTGGCCTCGTGGCCCTGAGGCTCCGGCCTCTGCCTCTGCTCACACAGCCTCCTCTGTGTGGTTGTTTTCCCTGCCTCGTAGGAGGACACTGTCTTCAGATTTAGGGCCCACCCTAAACCTGTACGATCTCCGCCTTTGGCTTGATGAGGTCCCAGTCTCGGACTCCAGGTGGACATGCATTTGGGGAGTGGGAGGCGCTCTTCAGCCTTTATAAACTCCTTCCTCAAGTTCCACCACTTGAGTCCTTCCAGTAGCAGTAGGCTCTCCATCTTACGAACCTGGAGGTAAATTAACACTGAAAATACAGAGAAATCATGGGGATTCTCACAAGGTGGATGTGGCCATGGGACCGTCACCCAGACCAGGAAGCAGGGGCAGGCACTTGGCCTAGGGACAGGACGCCTGCATCCCACTGGGTTTGGGTCACAGTCCCACTCTCCATTCCAGCTTCCTGCTAACGAACTCTGAGAGGCGGCAGTGGTGGCTCAAGTGGTTGGATTCCTGGGTTGAGTTCCTAGCTTCTGGCATCAGCCAGGCCAATCCGGGCCGTTGCTAGCATTTGGGAATGGAACCATGGGACAGATGAGAGCTCTCTGTATGTCTCTCTGTGTGTCTTGCAAATAAATAAATACAAAAAAATTTAAGAGAATATTCTTTCTTTAAGGACTTATTTATCTGAAAGGGAGAGTTACAGAGAGAGGAGACACACACACATGCAGAGAGAGAGAGAGAGAGAGAGAGAGATCTTCCATCCACTGCTTCACTCCCCAAATGGCTGCAACAGCCAGGGCTGGGCCGGGCAGAAGCCAGGAGGTAGCGACTCCATTCAGGCCCTCCACATGGGTGAAGGGGCCCAAGGACCTGGGCCGTCTGCTGCTGCTTTCCCAGGCGCATTGGCATTGAACTGGTTAAGAAGTGGAGCAGTCAGGACTCGAATCCACGCCCATATAGGAGGCTGGCATTGCAGCTTAACCTGCTGTGCCACGCAAGCCCCAAAGAACTAGGAATCATCTTTCTTTTTTCCTTTTCTATTTTTAAAGCTGGTAAAATGCACATAAAAGTGACTATCTCAGCAGTATTCATACACATGGTTCAGAGACAGTAAATCCGTTCATTTTGTTGCACAACCATCACCACCATCCATCTCCAGAACCTTTCACCTTGTAAAACCGAAACTCTGTCCCCGTCAAATGCTCACTGCTCTTCCCTCGTCCCCCAGCCCTGGTCAGCACTGTCCTGCTGTCTGTCTGTCCGTCTGACTGCTGGGAGCACTTTCTCTCATCCCCCAACCCCGGTCAGCACTGTCCTGCCATCTCTGTCCTTCTGACTGCTGGGAGCACCTTCCCTTGTCCTCCAGCCCCAGTCAGTACTGTCCTGCTGTCCGTCTGACTGCTGGGATGCCTTCCCTAGTCCCCCAGCCCCGGTCAGCACTGTCCTGCCATCTGTCTGTCCTTCCGACTGCTGGGAGCACCTTCCCTTGTCCTCCAGCCTCAGTCAGTACTGTCCTGCTGTCTGTCTGTCCGTCTGACTGCTGGGAGTGCCTCCCCTCATCCTCCAGCCCCGGTCAGTACTGTCCTGCCGTCCATCTGTCCACCTGACTGCTGGGATGCCTTCCCTAGTCCCCCAGCCCCGGTCAGCACTGTCCTGCTGTCTGTCCGTCTGACTGCTGGGAGTGCCTCCCCTCATCCCCCAGCCCTGGTCAGCACTGTCCTGCCGTCCATCTGTCCACCTGACTGCTGGGATGCCTTCCCTAGTCCCCCAGCCCCGGTCAGCATTGTCCTGCCGTCTGTCTGTCCACCTGACTGCTGGGATGCCTTGCTTAGTTCCCCAGCTCCAGTCAGCATTGTCCTGCCATCTGTCCACCTGACTGCTGGGAGCACCTTCCCCAGTCCCCCAGCCCCGGTCAGCACTGTCCTGCCGTCCGTCTGTCCACCTGACTGCTGGGATGCCTTCCCTAGTCCCCCAGCTCCAGTCAGCACTGTCCTGCCATCTGTCTGTCCACCTGACTGCTGGGAGCACCTTCCCCAGTCCCCCAGCCCCGGTCAGCATTGTCCTGCCGTCTGTCTGTCCACCTGACTGCTGGGAGTGCCTCCCGTGAGTGGAACCAGGCAGCACTTGTCTTGTAGCTGACTTTTCTCTGAGCGCCAGGTCCTGGGGCCGTGCAGCCTGAGCGGGGATTTCCTTCCTCTTTAAGGCTGAGTCACAGGGACCACATCATTCTCCCCTCCAAGCACTAACCAGGCCTGATCTTGCTTAGCTTCCGACATCAGACCAGATGAGGCGTGTTGGGGTGGTGTGGTCGTCGAGAGGAACCACGTTCTCGTGAAGGAACAGGCGTAACTGCCCGTGGATTCTCAACGGCTGAGTCCTCACTTATTTCCACTCCCGATTGTAATTAATAAACAATGTGCATTTCCCTCCTTGGTGATTATAGGTTTTAGAAATTTTTGAAGTTTTATTTATTTATTTGCAAGGAAGAGAGAGAAAGATGTTCCACCTGCTGGCTCACTCCCCAAAGGCCCACAAAGCCAGGGTTGGGCCAGGCCAAAGCCAGGAGCCAGGAGCTCCATCCAGGTCTCCTGCATGGGTGGCATGGACCCAAGGACTTGAGCCACCATTGGCTGCCTCCCAGGCTGTGCTTTAGCAGGGAGCTGGATGAGAAGCAGAGCCAAGACTCACACCAGGCACTGATGCGGGATGCAGACGTCTAAAGCAGCAACTTAACTGGCTGTGCCTCCACGCCAACCCCAGATTCTAGTTTTCTAAACCAGAACGTGGTGCTCTCCCCTAGGTGCTGTGGTTTTAACCGTGTGAACCAGTTTCACATACATTTTAGTTATCCCACTGAGTCTATGGTAAAGCTACCGAATCAATCAACAGGTATCAGAAGTAGCAAGTGGGTGATTGATTGATATCATTTTCATTTTGTTCGAAAAGCAGAAAGACCGAGACAGACACAGACAGAGTTCCCACCCACTGGCTCACGGCCCAAGTACCCACACAGCCAGGGCGAAGTCAGGAGTCTGCAACTCCATGTGGGCATTTTACCAGCTTTAAAAATAAAAAAGGAAAAAAGAAAGATAATGATTCCTAGTAGTTCTTTGGGGCTTGCGTGGCACAGCCCGTTAAGCTGCAATGCCAGCCTCCTATATGGGCGTGGATTCGAGTCCTGACTGCTCCACTTCTTAACCAGTTCAATGCCAATGCGCCTGGGAAAGCAGCAGCAGACGGCCCAGGTCCTTGGGCCCCTTCACCCGTGTGGAGGGCCTGAATGGAGTCGCTACCTCCTGGCTTCTGCCCGGCCCAGCCCTGGCTGTTGCAGCCATTTGGGGAGTGAAGCAGTGGATGGAAGATCTCTCTCTCTCTCTCTCTCTCTCTCTCTCTCTCTCTGCATGTATGTGTGAGTGTCTCCTTTTCTCTCTGCAGCTCTGCCTTTCAGATTAATAAATAAGTCTTTTGGCACAGCAGTTAAGACACTGCTTGGAATGCCCACATCCCACATTAGGGTACCTGGGTTTGAATCCTGGCTCTGCTCCCAATTCTAGTTCCCTGCTCATGCACACCCTAGGAGGCAGTAGTGATGGATCAGGTGCTTGGTCCCTGCTACCCCAGTCAGGATGGGAGACCCAGGTGGAGTTGCAGACTCCTGACTTCGCCCTGGCTGTTGTGGGTACTTGGGCAGTGAGCCAGTGGGTGAGAGCTCTGTGTCTGTGTCTGTGTCTGTCTTTCTGCCTTTCAAGCAAAATGAAAAAAAAAAAAAAAGTGGAAAGTGGGTCAGAGTAGCTGACGGTGGGGGGTGGGTACAGACCTTCCTCTCTGCTGCCCTCCAGGCGGCCCCGCGGGACCCTGGCCGCTGCTTACATTTGCCTCAGCGTCCTGGGCCTGGCAGCCCTCTCAAAGTCAGCGAGGGTTTGTGTTTTGCTTCCTTTTATTTTAGCACACGTCCTGGTTGTTTTGGAAATATCTCACATTCCAGGCAGTTTAAGACCTCTTGAAAAAACAGCTCCCCGCTTTCTAGACAGGGCCCGTTGGATATATGAATTCCCAGTGAAACAGGGGTGAGGGGGGCGGATCCAGAATGTGAAGACAGAACATGGTTTTCACGTTCGTTTCCCCACGAGCTTCTGGAACCAGTGGGGCACCTTAATCAGCACAGACCGGGACGGTTTCCCTTAATCCATCAGCTGTGAAACAGGTTTTCACCAAAGGCGACGTAAGTCGTTTATTTTCATAGTTTACACGTTACACAATGACTTGGGTCTACGAGCCAAGGAACATGGTAAGGGCGAGATCAGAGCCAACCAGGCATGCAAGTCTCAGCCCCTCACGTTGGCGTCTGAGTGCCCTCCGCAAAGCCCACCCAGCTCTCTTCCTCTGAAACCCCTCCACGTGCGGCAGGTATGGTTAGGGGCTGCCCTGCCGGGACCTTCCCGAGCCATGGAGACGGGGGACGGGAGGGACAGCTGCGGAGAAGGAACTCCGTGTTTTCCTCTGCTGCCTTACGGTCACAGCCTGTGATGCAGAAAGGTCAACCTGGCTTGGAAAAGGGACGGAAGGGGTCGGCATTTCCTAGAGCATCAGGTCCCGTCGCGGTGTCCAATGCCAAGCTCTCAGGTCCCCGGAGAGGGGCGACACCGACGCCAAGGCCAGTGGCTGATTCCACCTGGCCCGTGGGGCTCAGAGCCGACAGCCCTGTAATTAGCTGTGGCACCTACAGCTCGTGTATCCTGTTTTTCCGAACACTAGGGCAGGTTGGAGACAACCGGGAGTGGGAGACCTTGGTTCCCCTTGGCTGTCAAGCAGCGTACATGGATCCTTCCCCACCCTCGAGAACGCCCTGCTGCTGAGGACTCGTCGCCGGTTGTTTACCCCTTTAGCGGTCACCACACACAGCGAGACACCTGGGTGTGCAGAGGTGGTTACTGGGAGCCTGGGGATTTCTTGTTCCTGCTTGGATAAGACTAATGCCGTCACTGTGCGTCATCAGAGCCTTGAGGGTGCTTTTGGCTGCACAAACTAGAAAACCCAACTGCAAATGTCTGTAGGCAAAGGCGATACTCGTCGTCTCTCACAGTCGGGTCCACAGAGTCCCCAGCCCAGGCCAGTGACAGTGTCAGAACCTGGGTTCTTCCCATGGTCCCACTCGGCCGCCCTTTAATGCGCTGGTTCTGCCTTACCAGGTCACTTCATAATGCAAAACAGCTCGGCTGCTCCAAACTTGACATCCTTGCAAAAGTTTCCAACTGTCTTAAAAAAAAAATGGGGGGGGGGGGGGCTGGGCGCTGTGGCGTAGTTGGTAAAGCTGTTGTGTGCAGTGCCGGCATCCTGTATGTTGAAGTCCCGGCTGCTCCACTTCTGATCCAGCTCTCTGCTGTGGCCTGGGAAAGCAGTAGAAGATGGCCCAAGTCCTTGGGCCCCTGCACCTGCATGGGAGACCTGGAAGAAGCTCATGGCTTCGGATCCGCGCAGCTCTGGCTGTAGCAAAAGGGGGAGTGAACCAGCAGATGGAAGACCTCTCTCTCTTTCTCTCTCTCTCTCTCTTCCTTTCCTTCTCTGTGTAACTCTGACTCCCAAATAAATCTTTTAAAAAATTGAGCAGAAATTCATATCATGTAGCATTAGCTGCTTTAAAGCAAGCAATTTGGGGGTGTTTAACCCTTTCGCCATGTGCTGCAGCCACCACCTCCATCAGGTTCTAGAACATTCCATCATCCCAGAGGAGACACAGTCACCTCCCATTCTCCCGTCGCAGCAGCAGCCTCCGGCAGGCACCTGGTGCTTCCTGTGCGGATGGTCTTGTCTGCTGTGGACATTTAATAGAAAAGCAGTCGCGCGATCTGTGGTGTCACTCAGCGCAGTACTCCAGGTACTGAGCATCGGTGCTGCGTTCCTCTTGCTGGCGCGCACACTCCACCTTTCGGACAGACGTCTTCTCTGTCCGTTCCTTGGCCGATGCACTGTGTCCCTCTTGGCTTCTCTGCACAGGGCTGAGAACTTCACGTGGATTTGCTCGAGCGACCTGTTTTCTTCGAGCGTACAGACCTCAGGGCAGAACCGCTGGATCCTGGGTAATTTTGTGTTTAACTTTCTGAGTAGCTGCCCAACTCGAAGGTTCCTTCTAAAAGTGGGGACAGCTTTTGGAAGGCTTCCCCTCACACCAAACCAGCCAGAACCGTGTCACACCTCCGTGCCAACAGCAAGGTCTCAGCCAGGGCTGCGAGGCCACCGCAGTGGCCTGAAACTCACCCAGACTCACTCTTGGGGGTCCCGGCCCCTCGCAAGGACCATGGGTGACACCGGTCGACAAGCTCTCTACAGTCAGAGCCGTCTGTAGCCCGTGCAGGGCGGTGAATCCTGTGGACCTCAGCCTTGCCCTTGGTGCCTGGGTGGCTCCCTCGGTCGATTCTGCAAACTTCTGTCTTCATGAAGAAGTGCAGGAACCAGAGTCCCGACTCAGCAAGCAAGGCTGCGCTCTCCGGAACCTTCCGAGGGCTTCCTGTCTCTGGGGATTTCCACTCTGGAAGTTCCTAGCGTTGTTTCAAACACCAGCTGACCTGCTGTGTCTGACTTCTTTGTCTAGCGTCGTGTTTTCGAGGTGTCAGGACTTTGTGACTTCCTGGGTCTGAATCACTCCATCGGGTAGGAGAGGGCTTTTTCTCATCCATTCACCTGCCAGGGGACATTGGGTTGTTCCCATTCTTCAGCTGTTGTGAACAGCGCTGCAGTGGGTGTTTGGCACAGCAGCTGAGCCTCCGCTTGGGATACCACATCCTACGTGAGAGTGCCTGCTAACCCCACTTCCCATCCAGCTCCCTGCTAACGCACACCCAGGAGACACCAGATGAGGTTCACGTTCCTGAGTCCCTGGCGCCCGCGCCACCCACGTGGGAGATCCAGGTTGAGTTTGAGGCTCCTAGCTTCAGCCTGGCTCACTCCCTGGCTACTGTGGACATCTGGGGAGTGAACCAGCAGATGGAATGCAGTCGGCCAGTGGGGCTGGGAGTCTGTGGCCCCTTCAGACACAGGTAGAATGTCCTTCACCGCAGGCTGTCGGCTGTGGCTGGAAAGCCGGTCTCCAGGCCAACTGGAATCTCCCTGCTAACCGCTTCTTGTGCTGCATATGCGACCTTTTGGCCTTCAGTCACACCTTCAGGGTAGGCGCAATGCTCCACTCAGAGCTGGCAGGGGAAAGGGCCGAGCCCCTGGGGAGAGTCAGACTGGCTCCAGAAGATCCCGGCTATCTTGTGTGACCTTACGGCTTTAAATCACCCTTCAGGGTGGGTGCAATCTTTCACCCACAGCTAGCAGAGGAGGGGGTCTGAGCCCCTAAGGAAATGGGACATCTCCAGGAGACCCCCCACCATCTCCTTGAGCCCCAAGCCAATCAACATACATATGTGAAACCCCCCTATCCAATGGGCACCCCCAACACAATAACCCAATGAACAGATGTAATGCCTTCAAAACCCGGCACACTTCCTCAAAGCCAGCGTCCCGCTCAGGCACTCTACCTGGCTCCTCTCGGACCACATGCTTTCTCTGTCGCTTGCCAGTTTCTGCCTCTTTACAAATTGTTTCCTGGCTTTTTTTTTTCTATACTAAGCTGAGGGAAAGAACCCACGACTCGCTCTGGCAACCGCCCTCCCCTCCGTGACGTGTAGCGTGGAGGACCTCTCTCTCCCCCTCTGCCTGCCCTTCAGTTAAAGGGAGCTGCTCCCAACGGCTGTCTTTCTTTTTCTCTTTTCTTTCTTTCTTTCTTTTTTTTTTTTTTTTTTTTGACAGGCAGAGTGGACAGTGAGAGAGAGAGACAGAGAGAAAGGTCTTCCTTCCGTTGTTTCACCCCCCAAATGGTTGCTATGGCCAGAGCCAGGTGCTTCTCCTGGTCTCCCATGGGGTGCAGGGCCCAAGCACTTGGGCCATCCTCCACTGCACTCCCGGGCCACAGCAGAGAGCTGGACTGGAAGAGGGGCAACCGGGACTAGAACCCGGCGCCCATATGGGATGCTGGTGCCGCAGGCGGAGGATTAGCCTAGTGAGCCACGGTGCCAGCCCCATGTCTTCTTTTATTTGAGCACTTGCTTCCCACTCCTTCGGCTGTGCTGCCGGAGCGGGACTGCCGGGTCCTGGACTGAGCTTCTGCAGGAGTGGCGGCACTGTTCCTGTCGTCGGAGCGAGCATCTCCCTGTGCTGCCCATGCCACACGTGGGAGGCCTGGGTTCTGTTCCCAGCTCTGGCTCCTCACTCTGCCTCCCTGGAGGTAACAGTGATGGCTCAATAAGTGGGTCCCTGCCACCCATGCGGGAGACGTGGATTACATTCCTGGCTCCTGGGTGTGGCTTGGGCCAGCTCTGGCTGTTGTGGGCATTTTGGGGAGTGAACCAGCAGATGGAAGATCTCTCTGTGTGTCTCTCTTAATTAAAATGAAGATAAGTAAATGAAGATTCACCAGGCAGGTGGCAGGCTGGCCTGGCCCATGGGCCACAGCTTTCCACTCCAGTCAACCCTTTGTCTCCACCCAAGGCCTCTTTCTCCAGTTTCTTACTCCTCAGCCCACAGCGGTCTCCCGGCCCGTCCCTTCCCTGAGGGGGACAGACGTTAACAACCGCGGGAGTTCCTGCTGCTGTCTTGGGCTCAGGTGAATCCCTCACGGAAGTAAGTTTGGGGACAGTGGTAGAGAAGACACACTGTTGCGTGGACGGCTGCAAGTCCGGGCAGCTGATTCCTTGTGAACGGCTGTGGAACATTCCGGAGTGGCTGCAGCATAGCCCACTCAGCCTTCCCCTGTCCCTGCACCGAGCATCCACTGTGTGGCCCATTGTCCAGCAAAACAAAACAAGCAACCACAACGGTAACAGCGCTCCAGTAAACATCCTTGTCCTTGCTGTTGGCGGTTTTATTTCTTTGGGATAGATTCCCAGGAGCGGGATTAGCGGGTCAAAGGGCTTGTGTAGTTTCAGTTTTGACAGGCGTTGCCAGATTGCTTTCCCAAATGGCTGCAAAACCCCATCTGGGTGAGAAGGCCCTTTCCTCCACATTCCTGCCAGCGTCTCAGTCCGTGGCCAGGTTGCGTGGCCGCTGCCCGTGGCCTTTCTTGCGCCACCTGTGCACCTGAGTCTCTTTTCATACGTGTGTGACCCATTCGGTTTTGCCTCTCTGTGAACAGTCTTTTTCTGGTCTAGGACCGTTTCTGTACGGGTTGTTTACCCTTTGCAGATCAGTTTGCAAAAGCTCTTTAAATAGTGTCTGTTTGGCTTTTGGCTTTCATCTGAGAAGTGATTAACAGTGTTGGTTTGGGGACAGCCTGCCAAGGGTCACATGTTGAGTGTGCTCGGACCGGCCGGGGGCCGCGGTGCTGTGCCTCAGCTTCTCCATCCATAACATAGCCATTGTGGCCATCGCGAGCCGGCTGTTGCGTGCTCTCTGCTTCACTGCCTCGTTAGCCATCAGCCATTAATCCACGGAGAGCAAACACGCTGATGCCTGCATGGGGACGTTGGTCAATAAAAGCCACTGACTGCTATTTATATTACAAATATTTTTCCAGCTCTGTCAGTTCCATTGGCTCCACTTTCTGTCCCCTTTGTCACACAGACGTCTGAATGTTTATGTAGTCAGATGTATCCATCCTTTCTCTCAGAACTGCGGAGTTCCCAGGCTCAGGCCATCTCCCGTTTCCTTCATGACGAATTCCCTCGCTCTGAAAATCAGAAACTTCATCGTCCATTAGCTCCTAGCCTGAAGTGCACGCCCCTCTCAGCTCCCTGATCTATTTTCTCCCTAAACGAAAAACAAATCATTTTTCTTTTTTAAAAAATTGTATTTCAGGAGCCATTGCTGTGGCATAGTAGGTAAAGCCATTGCCTGTGACGCCAGCATCCAATATGGACCCCAGTTCTAGTCCTGGCTGCTCCACTTCCCATCCAGCTCTCTGCTATGGCCTGGGAAAGCAGCAGAAGATGGCCCAAGTCCTTGGGCCCCTGCACCCACGTGGGGGACCCAGAAGAAGCTCCTGGCTCCTGGCTTTGGATCAGCCCAATCAGCAAGTGGAAGCTCTCTGTCTCTGTTTCTCCCTCTCTCTGTAACTCTCTTTCAAATAAATAAACTTTTGTTAAAAATGTATTTATTTGAGGCCGGCGCCGTGGCTCAACAGGCTAATCCTCCGCCTTGCGGCGCCAGCACACCAGGTTCTGTCCCGGTTGCCCCTCTTCCAGTCCAGCTCTCTGCTGTGGCCCGGGAGTTCAGTGGAGGATGGCCCAAGTGCTTGGGCCCTGCACTCCATGGGAGACCAGGAAAAGCACCTGGCACCTGGCTCCTGCCATCGGATGAGCGTGGTGCGCCGGCCGCAGCGCGCCAGCCGTGGCGGCCATTGGAGGGTGAACCAACGGCAAAAGGAAGATCTTTCTCTCTGTCTCTCTCTCTCACTGTCCACTCTGCCTATCAAAAAAAAAAATGTATTTATTTGAGAGAATGAAAGTGCTCCCATCTTCTGGTTTACTCCCCAAATGGCCACAGGTCTAAGGCTGGGCCAGGCCAGATCCAGGAGCCAGGACTTCCATCCAGATCTCCCTCACGGGTGGCAGAGACTCAGCTACTAGGGCCATCACTTGCTGCAGCTGAGGGTCTGTGTTACCGGAGTGCATTTGCTGGGTTCTTGCCCACAGACACCCAGGCCCCCCGGACGGCCTCAGGCAGCACCAGCAGAGAGCTGAAGTGAGGAGTGGGCGGTGGAAACCAAACCCTGGTACAGGGCATAGCTGGTGTCTCAACCAGTCTCTTTTTTTTTTTTTTTTTTTTTGACAGACAGAGTGGACAGTGAGAGAGAGAGAGAGAGAGAAAGGTCTTCCTTTACCATTGGTTCACCTTCCATTGGCCGCTGCAGCTGGCATGCTACTGCCGGCGCACCACGCTGATCCGAAGCCAGGAGCCAGGTGCTTCTCCTGGTCTCCCATGGGGTGCGGGGCCCAAGCACTTGGGCCATCCTCCACTGCACTCCCGGGCCACAGCAGAGAGCTGGCCTGGAAGAGGAGCAACCGGGACAGAATCTGGCACCCCGACCAGAACTAGAACCCGGTGTGCCGGCGCCACAGGCAGAGGATTAGCCTATTGAGCCGGGGCGCCAGCCAACCAGTGTCTTTTTTTTTTTTTAAAGATTTATTTTTATTATTTATTTGAAAGTCAGAGTTACACAAAGAGAGGAAGAGAGGCAGAGAGAGAGAGAGGTCTTCCATCCACTGGTTCACTCCCCAATTGGTCGCAATGGCCAGAGATTTGCGGATCCAAAGCCAGGAGCCAGGAGCTTCTTCTGGGTCCCCCACATGGGTGCAGGGGCCCAAGGACTGGGCCATCTTCCCCTGCTTTCCCAGGCCATAGCAGAGAGCTGGATCGGAAGTAGAGCAGCCAGGACTCGAACTGACTGCCTTATGGGATGCCGGTGCTTCAGGTCAGGGTGTTAACCCACTTCGCCACAGCCCGGCCCCACCCAACACTTCTAACACCACATTTTCCCACACCACACAGCTCTCCAGTTCCCTGTGGACACTGGCTGGGTTTCCTACTATTCAATTCAGATCTGACACATGGACCTGGAGTTAGCGCAGACCTCACAGGTTTAGGGCTCAGGTTGCTCAAGAAAGTCCCTTGCTCAGGTGCTGAGAACAGAGTCCCAGGTCTCCACCCGTCCTGCCGGCCCAACAGCTGGAAATCGGGCTCTGCACAACCCCCTCCCCAGGTCCCTAATCTGCTAGAATGGCTCCTGTCACGCAGGACACGGCTCCAAGTGGGAGAGGTGCATGGGGGCCGTGCGCCTCCAGGTGCACCCACGCCCGCTCCCACTGTGTTTGTCCTGCCAGGAGTGCTTTTATGGAGGCTTCGTAAGGTGAGCGTGATCCATCCAGTCACCAGCCAGGATGACCAGGGCAGGCTCCGCCCCCTTCCTGCCAGAGGTCAAAGGCCAGGCTGAAAGTTCCCGGCCTCTCATCATGACTTGGTCTTTGTGGGACCAGCCCGCCTCCTGAAGCTCCCTGGGGTCCCAGCATGGTGAGCACCCACCTACCACCCTGCGGACGTCGGGGGTCTACAAAGCTCTCGCATCAGGAACTAGGGACCAAGACCAACCATTACAACAAAAGGTGTTCTTTGACCCCTGTGGCTCAGAAGATGACAAGCTGCGTCAGGAACCAAGGAACCACAGGCAGAGAACAAATCGAGTTAGTTGGCCCCTGTATCTGCGAGTTCTACATTTAACCAACCACGGGTCAAACAAAAATGTCTCTACTGTGCCCAGACTTTTTCTCTTGTCGTTATTCCCTGAACAATGCAGGATAGCAGCGATTCAAAAAACATGTATATTATTTTAGGTATTGTAAGTCACCTAAAGAGATCATCTTCGAAGCACACAGGAGGGGAGCAGTCATTTCGTGGAATGGTTTAAGACACCAGCTGGGATGCTCATGTCCCACGTTGGGGTGCCTGGGCTCAAATCCTGGCTCCGCTCCTGATCCCAGCGTTCTGCTAATGTGCACCCTGGAAAGCATCAGGGGACGGGTCAAGCAGTGGGGTCCCTGCCACCCATGTGGGATCTGGATGGAGCCCTGGGCTGCTGGGTTTGACGTGGCCCAGCCCTGGCCACTGTGGGCATTTGGGGAGTAAACTTGTGAGGAGAGCTCTGTCTCTCTCTACCACTTGACTAAACAGAACGTAACAGAAACCTAAAGTAGGTGAAAAGGCAGATAAGATTGTGTGGGTCGTGTGCCAAGATTACACTCAAGGTGGGGACTTCGGTGGAGGCGTGGGTGCCCGGGCGCCCGCCCCTGCGGCTGTTCCTGCTCAAGGTGCCCTTCGCTCCTCCTTCACCCCGGGACGGCAAGACCTTCTAGAACGTTCACCACCCCCTCTTCCTCCTGCCCCCACCCCTACTCTCCGAGGCTGGGCTGAGGCCGCGTTGTGTCCCCTGTCATTTCCCTTGCAGGGCATCACTGGGTTCCAAGAGTCTCTTTCATGAGAGCCCTTCCCCATGCACAAACCCCCTTCTCTCCCGGTCCACTTAGAGCTGAGCTGTCAAACGCTGCTGTGTGGACCTGAGTTCCCCTCTCCTTTGTCCCCTTGAGATGTCCTTCTAGGTGCCCTTGTGGGCCAGTTGGCTTTTTTTCTCAAGTGGTTTCATCAGATGGAGTCCTGGGGATTAGACTCCAAATTCTTGGGCGTCCTCGAACGTCTTCCCTTTGCCTCAACAGAGCAGGTGCAGTGGGTTAGCTGCTGCTTGAAGTGCCCACACCCCCTCTCAGAGTCTCACCTGCACCTCCACTCAGCTTCCTTTTAATGCAAGGAGAGGCAGCAGGGGATGGCCCAAGTGCTTGGGTCGCTGCCACTCACATAGGAAACCCGGACTGATTTCCAGGTTTCTGGTTTGGACCTGGCCCAGCCCCAGCTGTTGCAGGCATTTGGAGCGAGATCAAAGAGCTCTCGCTCTCTCTTTCTCTCTTTGAAATGCATACACTGAATTTCAAATAAATAAATTTTGAGGGGAAAATAAAAGGGGTTTGAAGACTGGATAGCAGGTTCCTGGGTTGCAATTTGAGAGATTTCCCCCTAAATTCCCCTTCCCTAATTTTCTTACCCTGTTAATGGCATTTCTTCATTTTAAGAAAAGCACATGGTGACCACAGAGACAGATGGCAGATGGTGTTTTCTAGGGGTAGTGGGGGTGGGAGGTGGGGAATGACTGCCGGAAGAAAAGGTTTCTCTTCAGGGTGATGAAAGTTCTAGACTCAGAGGGTGGTGTGAATGCACAAGTTTGTGGATAGACTGAAAATAACCAAACTGCATTTTAAAGGGTGACTTTATTGCTTCTTGGCATTTGGGCTAAGATCCAGCAGAGTGTGTTTTCAGTAGTTGTCTATTGTGGCTCAAACGTCTATACCCCCACCCCCCGAGGCATCTGTTAAAAGGCATGTCCCCAGGGTGACAAGGTGGCCTTTGAGTGGTGATAAACTGGTGAGCAGAGCCTGTGAGCCCCTGGAAAAGAGACCTCAGGGGTAGGCCTGGCACACGCAGGTTCGGCCACCTGTTAGGACCCCGAATCCCATGTCATGGTGCCTGGTTCAGGGGCTGGTGCTGTGGCGTAGCGGGTGAAGCCTGTGATGCCAACATCCCCTGTGGGCACTGGTTTGAGTCCCAGCTGCTCCACTTCCAATCCAGCTCCCTGCTAATAAGGCCTGGGAGAGCAGCAGAGATGGCCCAAGTGCTTGGACTCCTGCCAATCATGTGGGAGTTCTGGGCTCCTGGACTCGACCTGGCCCAGTGCTGCCCGTTGTGGCCATCTGGAGAGTAAACCAGCAGATAGAAGACCTCTCTTTGTCTCTCTTTCTTTAACTCTGACTTTCCAATAAATAAATAAAAGTTTAAAAAATGTTATACAAATGAAATGAAGGAGCTTCTTGCCTGTTTTTTCAGTTGGCAAAGTGTCCTTGAGATCCGGTCGGGCTGTTGCTTGGATCAATAGTTTATACTTTAAAAAAAATTGAGGGGCCAGCACTGTGGCACAGCGGGTTAAAGCACCAGCATCCCATATGGGCACCAATTCGAGTCCTGGCTGCTCCACTTCCGGTCCAGCTCTCTGCTATGGCCCGGGAAAGCATTAGAAGATGGCTCAGGTGCTTGGGTCCTTGAAGCCAGGTGGGAGACCCGGAAGAAGCTCCTGGCTTCGGATCGGCACAGCTCTGGCCGTTGCAGCCATCTGAGGAGTGAACCAATAGATGGAAGACCTCTCTCTCTGCCTCTGCCTCGCTCTATCTGAACTCTACCTCTCAAATAAATAAATAAATAATTTTAAAAAAGAAGAAACTTGCTGCCTGACTAAAGATGACCAAGTTATAGTTTATAATCAAGCCTACCATCCCACAACAAAATGACAGTTGAAACAATTATAAACATTTATTTGAAAGGCTGAGAGAAAGACAGACACAGACCAAGAGGCCACAAGCAGAGATTCCCCCAGCCCTAAATGCCCACAATAGCCAGGGCTGGGCCGTGCTGAAGCCAGGATCCACGAACTCAATCCAGGTCTCCTATTTGAGTAGCATTGGCCCAAGTGCTTGAGCCAACACCCTACTGCCTCCAAGGGTGCTGAGAATCAGGTGGGGAGGTAGGACTTGAATCCAGGCACTCCAGTGCAGGGTGTGACATTTCAAGCAGTGTCTTAACTACTAGGCCAAATTGCTGCCTGCCTTTTTCAAAATGTTTAAGTAAAATTTTTAAGAGACAAATAGACAGATTGAGAGCTCCCATTTACTGGTTCACTCCCCAGATGTCCACAGTGGCCAGAACTGGGCTGGGCAAAAGCCTGGAGCTGAGAATGCAATCTAGGTTCTCCCATGTGGGTGGCGAGGACCCAATTACTCCATCCACCACTGCTGCCTCCTGGAAGCTGGACTCAGGACTCAGCCCAAGCACCCGGATACGGCCATGGGGCCTTCCGTCGTAACTGCGGGGCACATACTCTCTGAAGCATGTGCTAATATGTCGTGGGATATGGATGATAACTGAGGGTGCTCTATGATGTGACTGTACCACAGTTTGTTTATTCACCCTTTGAAGGGCATTTTCGGACAACCTTTTTTTAAAGATTTTATTTATTCATTTGAGAGAGAGAGAGCTACAGGCACAGAGAGGAAGGGGGAGAGAGAGAGAGTCTTCCACCTGCTGGTTCACTTCCTAGATGGCCATAACGGCTAGAACTGGGCCAATCCAAAGCCAAGAGCTTCTTCCGAGTCTCCCATATGACTGCAGGGGCCCAAGGACTTGGGCCATCTTCTACTGCTTGCCCAGGTTATAGCAGAGAGCTGGATCCGAAGTGGAGCAGCCAGGACTCGAACCAGCAACCACATGGGATGCTGGGCCACAGGTGGAGGCTTAGGGCACTGAGCCACGGCACTGGCCCCCAGGGCCATCTTTTAAAATGAAATGAGTGTTACAGACACCGCGGAGCCGCTGCCCTCTCCCTCTGCAGGCGTGGCCTGAATCCTGACGTTAGTGTGCATCCTTCTCACCCAGGATTTCCATGGGACATTACACACTGATGCCACCATTCTCTGCTTTTGCTTAGTGTTTTAAATGTTACACAGATGTTACCGTCTTGCCTATATCTTTTGGAACTTGCTTTGTGCTTTAGATCTGTCTTGTTGATACCAATAGCTCTGGTTCATTTTTCTTCCCTGTGACATGGTATTCTATCAGGATGCATTTATCTATCCCCCCTAGTGGGCACCTAGATGGCTGGCATTATTCCAAGTTTATATTGCAGACAACATCGTTGCTTGTCTCCACGGGAGCTGGCAGATGTTAGACTAGCAGCACCTTCAACAAGGGAAGAAGCGTTCAGTCGGGGCTGAGCTTAAGAGAACAGAAATGGCATTTGTAGAGCATCCAAATCCCCGACCTCAGCCTGGGCTTGGGAGAGGCTGAGGACCTTGGTCAGGCAGCCTGGGAGGCTCTGGGAACACCGACCCCAGCCGGGCCGAGGTTTTCACCCTGTGTTTCCAGCTCAAGTTGCTCGCGCCTTGGAACTTTAGAGGCAAAGACTCTGGAGTAAAAATGCCCGAGTTTGTTCTCCTGCATCCTCATTTACCAGCTGTCTGAGCTTGGCCGTGTTATTCACACCGGCTGGGCCTCCACTCCCTTATCTAACAACCAGGAGGCAGCACCTGTCCTGGGAGGCTGTCGAAAGGACTGAATGAGGTCATCCACTCGAAACCTTTTGCAACTGTCTGCCAGATGCCGCAGCCGGTGATTGACGGTGATGGTGATGGTGATGCGGAGCCTGTCTCCCTCTGTGGGTACCTCACTGCGTTCATGTTGCTTCACCAAAGCAGTTAATGCCATTTTCCTCCCCTGCATCGTATTACGTATTGTGTAGGTGTGCAGAGAAGAAACCAGCTGTGTCCCAGCCCGACGCCATCAGCTGGTGAGCTGATCTTCTCTGCACAGCTGCACTGAGCGCGTCACATCCTGTTCCAGTGCCTATTGATGGCACGAGGTCCACCCAGGTGTGACCAGAGCTCCGAGCAAATCAATATTTGCTCAGAGCCCAGAAGCACTTGACTTTCCCCTGGGGCCATGGGATTGTAGACTACGGGGCAGGCCCTGGTGCCGCTCATGGCACACGGCAGCTCCTGTCCCTGAAGACACAGGACAGCCAAGTGGCACTCGTGAGCCCAAAGAGCATCCATTCCTGGCTGCAAAACAGCAACGTTTCTCCCATCACAGAAGACAAGAAACGGGAAACAGAGCAAGCTTCGCGGCCAGCTGCCCACTTCAGCTAGGTCTGCCGAAGAGCCTGTCTCTGCCCTGAGTTTACTGAACGATACATAGGGTCACAAAGGCTTTGATTCTCCAGGAGGCCTTCTGAAGGAAGGACTTGGAGAGGCTCCGGAGACGCCTGGGGAGGTGCACGGGAAGTGGTGTACCCAGCTGCAGTTTAGGGAGCTGCAACTCATGGTCCCTGTGAAATGGTGCTGACTATGTAACTGGTGCTGTCTATTTAAAGTGGGTTTGCAGGAAGAAGCACCTGGCTCCTGGCTTCAGATTGGCACAGCTCCAGCCGTAGCAGCCATTAGGGGAGTGAACCAATGGAAGGAAGACCTTTCTCTCTGTCTCTCTCTCTCAAACTCTGCCTGTAAAAAATAAATAATAAATAAATAAAGTGGGGTCGCCATGCCCACCTTCCCAGGATGCTCCTGTTGCATCCGGGACCAAGGCAAACTCTAAGACTCCATTCTGTTTGAGTATCCAACGGGGTACCACCCCCTTCCTTATAAAGAGTTGGAAGGCAGGAGAGAGTCCTTTTGCACCGTGCAGCGGGCGGCTCCCATGTGTGCTCTTCCATCCAGAGTGGTCTCGGACAGACCTTCCCAATCACAGGTACCATTTACCGTTTTTCTTTTCTCTCTCATTTCTGGATGATTCTTTCATGTTGGGTATTTCTCTCTGTGGAGCGGCCCACACGTACAGGTGAATACATGCTCATTCCCTCACTACCCAATTAGCTCTGTTCCTGTGTGCTCGCCGTACCAATCTCCGCTCAGGATTTCTATCTCTGTGGGAGGCAAGAACCTGCATCCAAAAGTGGATACATGCGTCGCCTACAGGAAACAGCTAGGTGAACTCCATCAGGACTCATAGCCTGCAGGACCACGCTCTTGTCACAGGGCAAGAATCAGAAGCCAGTGAATTGTGATCCACTTTGCCGAAAGCCCGAACGTGCTTGTGGAGTGGAGAGAGAACCCTGGCAGAGAGAATGGCTTTGGTTCAGAGAGATTCTCCCTAAGAATGCATGCGCCAAGGGCTGGACTGCTTCTTCCCTTCACTCCCCCGCTCTTCTGCCCCCACTCGCCCCAACATGAAGACAGCATGTGATCCCCAAAGCCCTGCCCATAGCCACCCAGATGAGGGGAGCCTGCCCAGCCACCCCAGAACTCTTGCTGTGGCTGGAGAAATTGTGCCCCATTCCCAGGGACGCTCCATTCAACGGGAAAACCAGACGCATGTGTGTCTGCATAAGGCCTTTTCCTGGCTGCGTCTTCACGACCCTCCCGTCCAGAGTGATGTGGGAGCTACTGCCACCTCTCATGTGATTCTGGCCCTGAGAGTCAGGCGTTGGGAAGCTGAGTCACAGCCAGAGCTCAGAGCTGGGTGAAGGGTCCTGGGCCGGCCGCTGGCGCTGCCCACGCCTGCAAGCTTCCGAGAGTTCATGAAAAGCCTGTCATGCGAAGACCACGCCTGCAAGCTTCATGGGAAAGTTCATGGGAAGCCTGTCATGCGAAGACCACGCCTGGGCTCCAAAACGGTTTTGCACCAAAATAAACTCATCTTCTGCTCGCATCATTCCAAAAGCTCTTTGAAGTGGCCGCATGGTTTTCTTGTTTTTATTTTTTTATTATTTTACTTTTTTAAAAGGAGTTGTTTATTTATCTGAAAGAGCTAGAGAGAAAGAGAGAGATCTTCATCCTCTGGTTCGCTCCCCAACTGGCCGCCAGCTCAGGGCTGGGCTGAAGTCAGGAGCCTCCTCCGGGTCTCCCACGTGGATGCAGGGGCCCAAGCACTTGAGCCATCTTCCTATACTCTCCCCAGGCCACAGCAGAGAGCTGGATTGGAAGTGGAGCAGCCGGGACTCGAACCGTCGCCCATATGAGATCCTCATGTCACAGGCCTAGGCTTTTCCTGCTATGCCACCATGCCAGCCCCAAGCCTCAGAGTTTGATTCTTAGTTTCCATGGGAACCACTGTCTTCTGCCCAGCACCCTTCCTCTCTCCCTATCTTGGATTTTTTTTTTCACTTGAACCAATCTGAAGTGTGCCCCTTCAGTCCTTAGGAACTTCTCACTACACCGAGGAAACAAGACACAACCAAAACATGAATTTCCGTCTCAGGAAGTTTGTCAGTAACACGCACAGCCCCAACCCAAACCATGGAAGAGTTTCGGGCACGGTGCAGCTGCAGTTGGGAGAAGTCGTGGGTATGAGCTAAGGATGGATGAGCAGGCGATGATCGGTGGCCCTGCAGGTGCTCCACCACCAGTGCTCAGCACCTCCACCAAGTGCAACCCTGAGCCAAGGGCCACAGAGAGCCAGTTCCTCGGCTGAGCCTCTGATTGCAGAAGCCCAGCCGGGAGACGGGGTCAGAGGCTCCCGGCGTCTGTGAAGACAGCGCCTGTCGTAATCAGCAGAGCCAGCTGATGCACAGATCGTCATCAGGAAGTATTTTGAAAATTAAACCAAAAGGCGTAGGAAGGACCTGTGTGATGCATCCGCTCCAGATTGGCGGGGGCTGTGCAGACCCCGTCCTCAAGCAAGGGACCCAGGAGCAAACAGGCAGTGAATCTGGAGAGCGAGGGAGCTCGTGGAGTCGGAACCGACATGGCCTTCCACCCCTGGCTTTTGGTTCTGGACCCAGGGATGGTCTCTTAAGGTTCGGAAGAGATGGAGAGCAGCTAAAAGAAAATCCCAGCTTGCACCACGCAAAAGCAAGAAAGCAGCTGTAAGATGGGTTTAAAAGGAGCAATAGAAAAATGAATGCGTAAATAGTTACAACCACTCTTTCATGGACATGCACACATATGTCTTCCTCTCTCTCTCTCACACACACACACATGCACACACACACACGCACACACACACTGCTGTAGTTTGAGACTGAGAGCTTCCATTACTGCTCCAGTACATACAGCCTCACTTGTTTGCGTTTGAGACTGACAGCAGCGTTGCCCTGCGCAGGGAGCAGCCATACCTGAGGACACACTCTCGTAGTAACTGTTGCTGATGATGGTGTTCTTATTTTACAGGAACATGACTAAATGAGACTTAATTTTTATTTAATTTTGTTAAAGATTTATTTATTTATTCTGAAAGAATTAGATACACAGAGAGAGAGGGATCTTCCATCCTCTGGTTCACTCCCCAGATGGCTGCAACAGCCAGGGCTGGAGCCAGGAGCCAGGAGCTTCTTCTGGGTCTCCTACCTGGAGAGCAGGGGCCCAAGCATTTGGGTCATCCTCTGCTGCTTTCCCCAGGTCATTTGCAGGGAGCTGGGTTGGAAGTGGAACAGCTGGGACGTGAACCAACACCTAGATGGGATGCCAGCATCGTAGGCGGAGGCTTTACCTGCTGTGCCATTTAATCTTTAAAGCAGCATACCTAACTCTAAGATAAGTTCACTGGAACGAATGTCGATGATTTAAAAATAAGGAAAAGTCCAGAAAGGTGCAATCCACTTTAAGGCTACCGTTCTGTGCCTGAATACACAAATGCACACAGTTTTCTCTTTTTTCAAGTTTTATTTATTTTTATCTGTTGAGTGACAGAGAGAGAAAAAGAGAGCAAGCAAGCGAGGATCTTCCATCCATTGGTTTACTCCCTAAATGTCTGCAACAGCTGGGAGTGGACCAGGCCAAAGGCAAGAGCCAGGAACCCAGCCTCGGTTTCCCACGTAGGTGACAGGGAAAGAAGAACTTGGACGATCACCTGCCACCTCCCAGGGCTACACATGAGCGGGAAGCTGGGTCATGAGCGGAGTCGGGCCCTAGAGCCAGGCACTCCCATCTGTGCGCTTCTCCACCACTGCGTCACAATGCTTGGGCCCACACGTGCTTGTTTTGTTTTGAAGAAAATAAAGGTGGCATTCTGTTTGGAAACTCTCTGCTCGGGCTAAGAGGATTTTTGTCTCATCTCTGCTTTGCTCAGGGTGCAACCGCCACCGGCCCACAGCACCAGCTGCTCTGCCTTCTGTCTTCCTCATTACAGGCGATTGGATTGTGGCTCCCCAAAGTAGGTTCACCCTGAGCCTCAGAACGTGACCTCCTTGGAACGAGGGTCTCTGCAGGTGTAGCTAGAGGCAGACTCTCTGGGGGAGAGCCAGTGCCAAATGTCCTTGGGGGCTGCAGAGAGGGCACAGAGCACCAGGAGAAGGCCACGTGCAAATGCAGGCAGAGATGGGGGATGCATCTGTGCCCAAGGAACATGGGGCTGTCAGCAACCTCCAGCTGTCGAGTTGGGTGGAGCCTCCAGGAGGGGCAGCCCCAGCTGACACATTGGCTTTGGACTTCTGCCCTCCAGAACAGTGAGAACGCAAATTTATATTGTTTTAAGTTGTGCAATTTCAGGGTATCTATTAAGGCAGTCACAGGAAGCCAGTATGCTCATACACCCCAGCCACTTCTCACCCCAGGGCCTACACACTCCCTGTTCCCTCTGCCTAGCATGTCCTTCTGATATTTTAAAAAAATGTTTGTTTGAAAGGCAGAGGCCACAACAGCTGGATATGGGCCAATCTGAAGCCAGGAGTGTCTAATGGGTCTCCCATATGGTGCAGGAACCCAAGCAGCTGGACCACCCTCCGGCTGCTTCCCCAGGCACATTAGCAGGGAGCTGGATCGGAAACGGAGCAGCCGGGACTTGAACTGATGCCCACATGGTGTGCCGCCCCCTTCCCGTAACGTTTGTGTGGCTTGCTCTGTCTTGTCATTCATGGCTCACCCTGAAGTCACCTCCCCAGAGAGGCCTCCCCATGCATCCCAGCCCTGGCTACTCTTCCTCCCACTCACCCTGCTGTGTCTCCATGACCCCCGGAGCCCCTTATCCCATTCCCTTTACATCCGTGTTTGCTTTGTTGCCATCTCCCCCTCAGCCTTGAACGTGAGTCCAAACGAGACCCAGACTGCCTCGGTCCTCATTCCAGGGCCACCACCCAGGCGCGGAACCTGTGATGAATACGCGGAAACCAATGGGGCCTGAATGAGTGAATCGATGAGACCTGAATTCCCAGTGCTGCAAGCCGCCGGGTCCCCGCAAAGCCCTGGGGTTTCACAGCCAGGCTTCCTGGGGCGAGCAGCTGGGGGCCCCACGGAGATCAGCTCTTCAGTCCCCTCCCAAGAAGGCGGTGCCCCCCTTTGACTTTCTCACGCTGGGCGTTGCTGGGTGCTGCAGACACGCGGGTCTTGAGAAATCCAGGAACGCGTCCTTCTTGTGACTGGGCGTCTGAATAGTTAAGTTCCTTATCTGTGTCCAGGCGCGGAGGCTGGAGCAAGCCTCATCTCGCTCATCTCGCTCAAGCCGTGAAGGCGGGACAGCAGATGGAAATGAAAGCGTAACAGAAACTTGGGCGGATCAGGACTCAAACCAGAACATCTCCTTTCTGTCTCGGAACTGGGAACTGAAAAGGCCCTGCAGCAAACTCTTCTGCCTCCTGCAGAAGACTTGGTCTGATCCGACCCCTTCCTTAACACACCAATGCTAACAGCAGAGCTCACACACTCCAGATAGAATGTGAACTCCTGGAACCCTGCCCGGGCGCCCTTCCACGTCAGATGGCTCTCAGGTGTCCCGGCCCCTTTCCGTCCTCAGCCAAGCTTGATTTCTGGGTCAGTCTCTCGCCGTGCCGCCAGCACCCCAGTCCTTGTCTTGCTTTTCAGTGCACAGCATTTTTCTGCCAGCACAGAGTTAACCACCCAAGAAGGTCTGCGCCTAAATTAGAAATCTGTCTGTGAACCGTAACCCAGACATACACAACGCCAGACTGCATGTCCTATCAAAATTTATTGAAATGGTCAATTTCTTTTAAATACAGAAACACAAGCAAGTGAGCCAGAAGGAACCTTGCCCCCGGCTTCCCAGGGCGGCTCCCCATTAATGACCTAAGCAAACAAAAGCAGCTTTCGTCCCCGAAGCCTTTTAACTGCTCAGCGCTCACGTTAGTGTAAACGGGAGAGAAATGGATCCGAGGATCCGGATTCCTTGCCTGGCTGTAGCACAAAGACCATTTCCTTTCCCCTAATAACACTGTTTGGCTCGGTCCCGCCTGGGGCTAATCCCCTTGTCACCACAACTGGAAACTCGGATATTATCCAAAATTTATGAGTCCCTTTGCCTGCTCCACGTCTACTAAAGTGTAAGGTGACCTAAGGGCTTGTTTCGTGATGCCTTGGGCTTCTACCAGGAGCCACGTCCGTCCCTTCCAGTCTGTTAGCACTCTTTGCCTCTGCTGGAGCTCACACACAGACGAGGCATCACCCCAAGAGCTGAGAACCATCCAAGTCTCAGGCAGGTGAAGGAAGGAGGCCGCCAAGCCACAGACCCCCAGGGGCAGCCCTGGGGCTCCAGCTCTGCCCAACAGAGACCTGGACAGTTCGCCCATCTCCAGTGCTACAGGGATCAGAGACGGAGCAGCGGTTTCAGATGCCCAGAAGTTTGCCATCTGTTCCCTCACGATGTCTGTGGCCGAATCTTACAACCACACTGCCCGCAGGACCACGCCGTCTCTCCAAATCCGAGTCTGAATGTGGAAGTTGCAGGAAGCCTCAAGCCAAGTCCAGCCACAGCGCCCTGTGCGCCAGCCCCGTGCCTCTCCAGAGATCTCGCTTCTTGCCAACAGTCTCCTTCCTCGGAACCACCGTCTAACGAGGACTTGGGACCAGGTAGGAGGGGCTCCGTGGCCCGTTGGGCTCGGCCATTAGTGCGTCCGGAGCGCTTCGAGCCGTGCTCGGGTCCCCAGTGAGCTCCACGCTGGTGCTCCTGTTGTTTTCTGGCTCACCTGCTGGGCTCCTCCGGAGGCAGCGGTTGATGAGCGCGGAGAAGAAGTTGGGGAACGAGGGGCTGGAGAAGTAGTAGACCAGGGGGTCCAGCATGCTGTTCATGTAGGTGAAGCTGAGGGTGATGAAGAAGGCCAGGTCGACGGAGCGGTACACGTCACAGTCCTGCGTCCCCACCATGCGCAGGAGCCAGAAGATGCGCATCCGCACGGCCACGCTGGGCAGGAAGCAGATGATGAAGACCACGGCCACCACCATGATAAAGTTGATGGCCCTCTTGATCTTGACGTGCCTGTCCATCTGCCTTTGCCGCAGGCTCCAGACGATCCGGGCCGAGCAGAAGAGGATGATGGCGAGGGGCAGGAAGAACTCCAGGAGGAACATGGCGTCGTGCCAGCGGAAGGTGTCGCAGATGCTGAAGCTGCTGCACAGATGGGCCGGGCCGTTCTGGGTCAGCATCCTCTTGCGCAGGAGGTGGACCGTCAGGCCGATGGTGACGCCCCACAGCAGGCAGGAGATGGCGGCCGCTGTCCGGTTGGAGATCTTGTTCAGGGCGTGGTGAGGGTGGACCACCCGGAAGTACCTGTCCACGGCCACCACCGTGAGGAAGATGATGCTGCCCTGGCGGTTCATGGCCAGCATGAAGAGCATCAGCCGGCATGGGATGTCCCCGAACCTCCAATCCCACTTCCTCACGTAGTTGTCCGTCAGGAAAGGCAGGCAAATGATCAGGAGGAAGTCAGCCACGGCCAGATTGAACAGGAAAATCCGGCTGGATTTCCAGGACTTGAGATGGAAGCAGAAAATCCACAAGGCGAGGCCATTGCCCAGCAGCCCGAACACGAACTCCAGCCCCAGCACGGGCGGCAGCACGTTGGCGATGAAGTCATCTCGGAACACGCAGCAGTTCTTCTTGTCTATCTCCAGAAAATGGCTCTGCGGGCGGTGCTGGTTCATGGGGAGACCAGACTGGGGCCGCTCAGGAGCGCCTCGCCTGGGAAGGAGGTGTGCGTTTGTGTGGGGAGCCCGCGGCTCAGGGCTCGCCTTTATGTCATGTCAGGGTGTTGAAATAGATGACTGAATGGTTACCAGGAAGCTACGAAATCGCTTAAAGAAAAAAAAAAAAAAGCAGTGAGGCTCTTATGCAACCTGCTGTTTGCATAAACAAGTAATAAAAATCCCCTGGGCAGACGAGAACCCAGAAAATGTTCTGGATGTAAAGGGTGAATTTGGGCAAGCCGACTGTCACCTGCCACTGATACGTGCGGGGCACCCCCTGCGAGAGAGTTGGCTGGCCTCTCTCCTGAGCAGGTACTTGGCGTGGGAGAGGCCACTCGCTGTCACTCGCTTGGCTTGCACAATCGACAAAACAAGAACTGCAGCCGGAATTGTGGACGAGGCTCCACGGCCGTTCAGCGAAGCGCTAAGCTCAGAAGCACGGAGGATCAGCGTGGAATGTTAGCGTGCGCTCTGACTTCAGAGCCAGCAGCATGCGGATGATTTCTTGTTTGCTTTTTAAGATTTTATGTATTTATTTATTTGAAAGGCAGAGTTAGAGAGAGAGAGAGAGAGAGAGAGAGAGAGAGAGAGATCTTCCATCCACTTTGGTTCACTTCCCAAATGCCCTTAATGACTGTAGCTGGGTGATGCTGAAGTCAGGAACCAGGAGCTTCATCCGGGTCTCCCACTTAGGTGCAGGGGCTCAAGCACTTAGACCATCTGCCACTGCTTCCCCAGGCCATTAGTGGGGAGCTGGATCGGAAGTGGAGCAACCAGGACTTGAAACAGCGCCCATATGGGATGCCAGCGTTGCAGGCAGCGGCTCTACCCGTGCAACAAGCGCCGGCCCCACCTACAACCTCTTGAAAAGGCTGAGAAGGCAGTAATTGCCCATTTTACGAGCACGGACGAGTGGAACGTGAGCAGCACTTGTCCTGTGTTACCTCCAAATGGATGTGGCATTTTCCGCACCAGCACCCTATGATGATCTAGTTAGGGGAAAAAAATGCTACTGGAGAGAGTAAGCTTTGGTGAGATGTTTGCAAATCTGAACCTGATTTGAGCTGCCCAAGGTCTGTGAAAGCAACTGTCTTCTGTCTGTCAGAGTCTAATCACCTCTGTGCTCAGCTGAGTCACTGATCTTCAATGAGGTGTTTTTCTTAATGACCGACGTTCTGTTCTAGACCAGGTTTAGCTTCACGGCAGAATTGAGCAGAAAGTAAAGGCAGTTCCTTTGTACCCCGTCCCTGTATAGGCACAGCCTCCTCCAGTCTGTGCGTGATATTTTAAAACTCCTGTTTTCGTAAAGTTAATCTTGGAGCAGAGGGGTCTCAGCAGGACACCCTTGGCTATCCAGTGTAATTAAGTGTCACCCTACAGAGCATTGCTACTTGGTTATTTCTGTCTTACAAATTCTTGCTGTCCTTCTACATTTTTTTAAAGATTTGTTTATTTATTTGGAAGGCAGAGTTACAGGGAAAGAGGGAGAGACAGAGAGAGAGTGAGGTCTTCCATCTGCTGGTTCACTCGCCAAATGGCCACATTGGCTGGCGCTGGGCCAGGCAGAAGCCAGGAGCCTGGAACTCCAACTGGGTCTCCCATGTGGGTGGCAGGGGCCCAGGCCCTTGGGCCATCTTCCGCTGCTTTCCCAGGTACAATAGCAGGGAGCTGGATTGAAAGTGGAGCAGCCGGGACTGGGAAGCAGCACCCATGTGGGTATGGCAGCATCAGTAGCAGCGTCTTAGCTCACTGTGCCACAACGCAGGCCCCAGTGATGCTCCTGCTTTGATTAGGAAAGTTTGGTTGCATACCTGGACGCAGTAAGAGGGGATCATGGACCCTTCATAGCAAGCAAGAGTCAGGATGACTTAATATCAGACTCCTCCACATCCGGGGATACTTGACGATGACGATGCTGGTGAAGATGATGCTGGCACCTGTGGTACAGAGAACTTGCAATAGGCTGGAGCCCAGGCTTGGTGCTTTGCATCCATGCACCTGTTTCACCCTGACCGCAACCTACAAGGGAGGGACTGTTACTGATTCTGATGTCAAAATGCAGAAAGTGAAACTCACAGAGGTGGGTCGTGTGTTGAAGGCCCCCCAGCTCATGAGGGCAGAGGCTGGATTTCAGTGCACCACCGACTTCCATGCTGGTGTCGCTGGCCACGATGTGCAGGTGCACACCGCTCATCGCATGTGTGTGCCTTGTCCATCAGGCCGCCCTGGACCCAGGCTTGCTGCAGTGACGGGCATTTGTTCTCTGTCCCTGCTGCTGGGACTCAGGAAACAACACTACTCACCGTCAGGAAAACGTGTTAAGAGCAGTGACTCCTGGGAGCTGGAATCTGGGAGGGCTCCTCCCTCCCTGGGTTTTGCGATTTTCTACCGTGTGTGGTGGTATCTGAGCAGCCGCGATGGGTACGATGAGCAAAGCAGGACAGTAGACGGTGTGACGTTTGGACACAGCGGCTGTGAACCTCCTCACCCCTCGGCTTGCCCGCGGGTGACTCGAGGAACGGCAGGATCCCCAGGCTGGCATCCAGCACGCACATTCCGTGACTCTGAACCAAAGTTCACAGCTGCTCAGACAGACCGTCAGTTCCGGCCTCCCTGGACTCGGGTGCCTGCTGTGGAATTTCCAGTCTCCCCGCGGTGCCCAGGCGTGTTTCTTCTTGCTCTTGCCTTTTTTTATTAGTATTATTAATGCTTGACTTGCATAGAAACTTGTTACAATGAATCATTTCGAGAGCGCAGAGTGTGGTGGAAATTCCACTTACAATTTATGACTCTCCATGAACTTGTGTCACCGTATCTGGTTACCTGTCTTAAGACAGCCTGAATGTGCACCACTGACTGAAATGGGCTGAACTGTTTCTTAAAATTAAGAAGTAATTCCAGGGGTGGACTCCCACATCCCGCCCTGGAGTACCTGGGTTCGAGCCCTGGCTTTCTTCCAATCTAGCATACTGCTATTGCTCAACCTGACAGGCAGTGGGTAATGGCCCTAGTGCTTGGTCCCCGCCACTCAAGTGGGAAACCCAAATTGAGTTCCTGGCTCCTGGCTTCAGCTTGACCCAGCCCTGGCTGCTGTAGCTATTTGGAGAGTGAACCATCATGGAAAAGATAGTTCTCTCTCTCTCTCTCTCCCTTTCAAATAAACATAAATAAGTAAATAGAAATTCTAAAAATAGCACCAACTATCATTTTTCAACTGTTTGCTGTGTGCCAGACATGGAACATGGAGATTTGCCTATGTGACCTCATTTAATCCTCACAAAAATCCTGTGAGAGATGGGCTATCATAATCCCCATTTTGCAGATTGGAAAACCAAGGCTAAGAGAGACTAAGTAATTAACTATTTCATGTCTTTGAACTCAACAGAGATTAGTGGCTTAAAACTGCACTGTTGTGTTATCTGGTGGATCTCTGGGTGGGCTGGGCTCAGCTGGGCGGTTCTTATTTGCACTGTTGTGTTATCTGGTGGATCTCTGGGTGGGCTGGGCTCAGCTGGGCAGTTCTTATTTGCAGACTTTCAGATGGCCGCAGAACTAGACTTTTAGGGATGGCCAGCAGGACGCTAGGACACCTGAGTCTGTCTGTCTGTCTCTCCATATGGTCCTGTGCCTCTCCCCATGGCCTCTCTGTGTTCACATGTTCTTTTCACAGAGCAGGCGAGATTTCATACATGGATTACCCAAGGGTCCCAAGAGCACACAAGGGAACCTTAATGATTGGGCAGAGAAATCCCAGAACATCACCTCCACCACACCCGAGTGGACAGGCAGCCCACGGAGCCAGTCCGTGTCCCACAGGAGGAGTCTCAGGAAGTACAGTGCCTGGGGGCTGTTTTGGAGACTTCCTTCGGCAGAGTGGGAATGACTGGGTCAGGGCAGTTGGACTCCTGATGAGGGAGATGCAGGACAAGAAGCTGGGGCTGTGCTGTGCTGTAGCTGGTAAAACTGGGGCATTAGATTGAGTTCCGGCTGCTCCACTCCTGATCCAGCTCCCTGCTGATGTCCTGGGAAAGCAGCAGAAGATGGCCCAAGTGTTTGGGTCCCTGCATCCATGTGGGAGACCTGGATAAAGCTCCTGGCTCCTGGTTTCAGCCTGACCCAGCCCTGGCCATTGCAGATAGAAGATCGATCTCTCTCTCCCTCTCTTTCTGTAACTATGACTTTCAAATAAATAAATAGGCCAGCGCCACAATTCAATAGGCTAATCCTCCGTCTGTGGTGCCGGCACCCCAGGGTTCTAGTCCCAGTCAAGGCGCTGCAGTCTGTCCTGGTTGCCCCTCTTCCAGGCCAGCTCTCTGCTGTGGCCAGGGAGTGCAGTGGAGGATGGCCCAAGTGCTTGGGCCCTGCACCCACATGGGAGACCAGGAGAAGCACCTGGCTCCTGGCGTGCTGGCCACAGCGGCCATTGGCGGGGTGAGCCAGCAGAAAAGGAAGACCTTTCCCTCTGTCTCTCTCTCACTGTCCACTCTGCCTGTCCAAAAAATAAATAAATAAATCTTTTTTTTTTTTTTTTTTTGGTCCAGGCAGAGTTAGACAGTGAGAGAGAGAGAGACGGAGAGGGAGTTAAAGACAGTGAGAGAGAGACAGAGAGAAAGGTCTTCCTTCCGTTGGTTCACTCCCCTAATGGCCACTACTGGCGTCGCTGTGCCGATCCGAAGCCAGGAGCTGGGTACTTCCTCCTGGTCTCCCATGCAGATGCAGGGACCCAAGCACTTGGGCCATCCTCCACTGCCTCCCAGGCCACAGCAGAGAGCTGGACTAGAAGAGGAGCAACTGGGACTAGTACCCAGCGCCCCAACTGGGACTAGAACCTGGGGTGCCGGCTCCACAAGTGGAAGACTAGCCAAGTGAGCCAAGGCGCCAGCCAATAAATAAATCTTTTTACAAATAATATTTTAGGGTTTAAAAATGTAATGTTGGGTTTAATGTAAACCTAAGGCAAAACAGACTAAGTAGGGTCCAGCGCTGTGGCGTAGTAGGCTAAGCTTCCACCTGTGGCGCCAGCATCCCATATGGGTTCTGATTCTAGTCCCACTGCTCTTCTTCTGATCCAGCTCTCTGCTGTGGCCTGGGAAAGCAGTGGAACATGGGCCAAGTGCTTGGGCTGCTGCACCCATGCGGAAGACCCAGAAGAAGCTCCTGGCTCCTGGCTTCAGATCGGCCCAGCTCTGGCTGTTGCGGCCATTCGAGGAGTGAAAGAGCAGATGGAAGACCTCTCTCTGTGTCTCTTCCTCTGTCGGTAATTCTGCCTCAAATAAATCAATAAATAACCTTCAAGACAAAACAGATTTAGCAAATAATCTTGAAAAAGAAGAACAAAATTGGAGAACTCACATTTCCTGATTTAAAAACTTTGCTTTGAAGTTACAGTAATCTAAACAATGTGATTTCTCAGAGTCCAGAAATAGTCAAGATAGCAGGTTTTATGGTCAGCTGGGTTTTAGCAAGCATGTCAGAGCAATCCAATCATTGTAATAAATGATATGTGAATGATCAGAGAAACCACAAGCAAGAGAAGCGAGCCCTCTCCTTACACTGCTCACAGAGTGAATTACAGACCTAACCACAGAAGCTCAAACTACAAAACTCGTAGAAGAAAACAACTCTACATGACCTCAGTTAGGCACAGCCTTCATGGGCATGACACCAAAAACAAATGCACTTCACTTTATTTTTTTAAAGATTTATTTATTTGAAAAGCAGAGTTAGAGGGAGAGAGAGAGATCTTCCATCCACAGGTTCACTCCTCGGATGGCCTCAATGGCAGGTGCTGGGCCAGGTCGAAGCCAGCAGCTTGCAGCTCCATCCCATCTCCCACTTGGATGGCAGGGGCCCAAGCACTTGGGCTTCTGCTGCTGCTGGCCCAGGAGCATTAGCAGGGAGTGGGTTGTTAGTGGAGCAGCAGCACGTGGAATGCCGGCGTCACGGGCTAGCGGCTACACCTGCTGTGCCACAACGCCAGCCCTGACTCCATTCCTTTAAAAAGGAAAATAAAATGGCATCCCAAGTGCCCACTGCAAGATGAGCTCATCTTGGTATAGAAACTTTTTGAAATCCACGCATGTGAGGGATCTTCAGAAAGTTCATGGAGAAATGTTCTGGAAAATGCATATTATGAATAAACCACACATGAAGCTCAAATTTATAATTAAAATTGCGTATGCATAAACCTTACAGCCTCCTTCCCAGGGAGCCCAGCATGCCCCGCGCAGCCTGAGAGCTCGGCCGTCACACGGTGAAATTCTCCCCGAGTCTGCGCTTTGCCCTGAGCCCTCCTAGCGGCGGTGCCCATCCTGAGCCACTAATGTCTGCCCGGTGAGGCCCGGTCTGGAGTCACACTGGAAACCTCTTGGATCAAGGGCCCAGAAGGCAAACTCCTGGAGCCCTTGCCACACAGCATGGCCAAGCTCCGCCTTGCTGGCTTAACCCCTGTGCCCTGTGCCCTCGGGTGCCGGTCCCCTGCAAGCAGCCCTAGCTGACCATTTCAGTTTGGATAAAAGGCAAGGGACTTGCTTCTGAGGATGGAGCAGAATCAACACTTTCACCACGGTCAGCACTCCTACTGGGTGCCCCTTAGGTCTCCCACGTGACCCCTGCAGAATAGCTGGTCTGATCCCCTTCTCATTTCCAGTGGCCTTTCCTGAAACACCCAACAGGAGAAAACAGTTCCCTCCAAACCCAGTGCTGTCCCGCCCGGACAAAGCTCTCCCTTCCTCCTTGCACTCCGGGAAGAACAACTCTGGATAAGATTTACAGGTTTATTTTCGGGTCACACTCTGCAATCTTGAAAGGGGAAGCAAATTTCGAACCAAGGCTGTGCCTGAGCTTGTGACTCCCCTTTCTCTGTGTTCTTGGCGAGACCCGCTGCGTGCGAGCCTGTCCCAAGCAGGGATAGTGGAGCCTTCAGCCCCCGGGCCAGGCTTATCACAGAAACACACGGAGACTTTTCTTTTGGATCCCATTTTTATTAAGATGAAGCAACACGGGAGCAGCCCAGAAAAGCATGTTAGCTAAGAATAGAATTGAAAGCTGAGTGGAGTTTTTTCGGGGATTCCTATCAGGAAAATTTGTGGACTTTGGGGGCTGATAAGAATCCTTGTCTTCACTCCTCCCCTGGCAGCTGGGGAGCAGGGAGTTTGGGTGGAGACAAGGGGGCAACTCGTAGGAGCCCCGAGTCCCAGAGAGGCTGTGCTGCCTCTTGTTTGCATTTACCATGTGTCCATGTAATACAGCATCATCTGGAGCAATTGCTGTCAGCCACTGTGCTCAATGCTCCACATGCACTCAGGAGTTCATTCATTAAAAAAATCCATGCGTTAAGCACCTGCCGTGTGCAGGTGCCCTTCTAGGAGGTCGTAACAGTAAGCAAAGTCCTCATGCTTCAGGGTTGCATGTTCCCCGAATCCACCCCGCCACCCTTTGGAATCAGAATTACTGTTTCCCTTGTTTGCCAAACCAGCAACCCGGAGCTGAAAGTGGTTAAATAAAGAAGGGCTCCAAGAGCGTGGATGTAGGAAGTGGTTGCGCTGGGATGCAAGCTTCCACCCCTCTGACCCTGCACCACAGCCCACAGCTTTCATCGCGGGGCGCACAGCCCCCCTGAGCAAGCAAGCAGGAGAGCAGCCTATGGGGGTCTTAGCAGGCCAAAGAGCTTGGAAAAGGTACGCTGGGAATTTGCGGAAGCTTGCGTGCAGGAGAAGAGAGCTGGCTGGATACTGGCTGGAAGGTTGGCAAGGACGCTCTCCCCCAAGTCCAGGGCAGGGGCAGCCTGTCTTTCACACGGTCGTCCAGTTTTCAGGACCCCAGGGACGTATTAGGGAAATTAAAATCACGAGCAAAAAGAAGTCCCACAGGAAGAAGAAAATGCAACGTTTGCAGAAAACATCTAGAAACTACGTGATAAGGAAGAGCAGGCGCCCTGCTCAGCCACCCCAGAAACGGCCAACCCACAAGAGCCGGCCAGCGACCCTGCGGGAAACAGGGACGCATTCTGAACTTAGTGAATCCTGCAGAATGGACAGAGGGCTGGGCGATGTTGATCCACAGCCACAAAACAGCACGGCAGCCACTGCGCTGGCCTGGCGCCTCCCAGAAGCCGCCCAGGATTTTTTTCAAGCTCCCAGCTCCAGCCTGGGAAAACAGGGCAGGTAAACATATCCTCTGCGTCTTCTTTAAAATGCAAGGATCTGCAGTATATGTGAACTCAAAGGCCAGAGCAGGTTGTTTTGCTCTGGTCTTGGGCTGTCTGAAAGTCCAAACAATGACGAAGAGGGGCCCCTGTTTCCACTGAGCCTGGACTAAGCGTGCTGGCCTAGGCCAGTCTCTGTTCTCCAAGGCAAGCGATGAATTCGGGGCAGGGGATAAGACATACCCACAAGCGGTTAAGTTCCCTAAACCCCCAGCGCGAGAACACGGTCCCATAAACACACCTTTTTGCCCCGCCATTTAGAATTACCCGGAGCTGAGCAGCTCCTAACTCCCCACCCAACACCCACGCACTCCACTCCACGCACATCCTGGCCCCTGCCCTGGGTACCAGGACTTGTCAGTGCAACCGACTCACTGCCATCAGCCGGGACCTTCCGAGAGGCTACAGTGACACGACTTTCACTTCCAACAGAGCCAGGCGGTTACGGCGGAGAAAGGTGGTGGTGGCCTCTTCCGAAGCCCCCGGCCACCAGCGCGAACGCCTGTCCCCCGCCACTCAGCACGTGTGCTGATCCCACTGGGCGTCGCATCGGCTTTGGAAGCTGTTGGCCACGTTGGCGCGGCCTTCGCCACACAGGTTGGAAGCTGGCATCTCTTCCGGCCCTCGGGTCTTGGAGGGTCCTGACCACTTGAGTCTCAGACTGCGGATTTTGAGCTTGGAATAGAATTTGGGGAAGGAGGGACTTGAGAAATAGTACAGCAGGGGGTCCAGCATGCTGTTCATGTATGTGAAACTGAGGGTGACGTGCAGGGCCAGGTGCACAGAGGCGTCGCAGGCGCTGGCGGGCACTGTCCACAGGAAGTAGAGCCGGGCCGACACACTGGGCAGGTAGCCGGTGACGAACACCACGACCACCACCAGGATGAACCAGGTGGCCTTCCTCATCCGGGACTGCCGGGCCAGCTGCTGCCTCTGCCGCAGGCGCCCCACGATCCGGACGGAGCAAAACAGGATGATGGCGAGCGGCAGGAAGAACTCCAGCTGGAACATGATGTCGTGCCAGCCGTTGGCCGACTCCATGATGAAGCTCTCACAGGACGCGGCCCCCTCGTGCACGCACAGGCGGCTCCCCAGCAGCAGATGCACCGTCCCCATGATGACGGAGGCCCAGAGGGCGCACACGATGCCAGCCGCAGTGCGGCGGGAGATGGCGTTCACCGCGTGGTGGGGGTGGACCACTTTGAAGTACCTGTCCACGGCCACCACCGTGAGGAAGACGATGCTCCCGGCCCTGTTCATGGCCAGCATGAAGAGCACCAGGCGGCAGGAGACGTCCCCGAAAGCCCAGCGCCGGTGTCGCCGGTAGTAGTCCGTCCGGAAGGGCAGGCACACCATGAGGAGGAAGTCGGCCACAGCCAGGTTGAAGAGGTAGATGGTGCTGGGCTTCCAGGTCTTCACGTGGAAGCAGAACCCGCACAGGGCGAGGCCATTGCCCAAGACCCCGAGCACGAAGGCCAGGAGGAGCAGCGGCGGCATCACCTGGGAGATGGGGTCCCCCTTGATGGCACAGCACGACCCGTTGTCCATGGCGGGCACGGGGCAAGCGGCCCATGTGCCACAGAGGCACCAGTGCTCAGCGAAGCTGCCCTCTCTCCGACTTCAGCTCCCTGGGCTGCAGGCTCCGCACAGAGTCGGCGAGGGGTTGTGGGTGCTGCCGCTGCGCCCTGGACAGGAACTTCATCCAGACGGGGAGTTCACAAGCCCAGGCTGGGGACTGCGTGCAGTCGCGTGCGAGGGGTCATCCTGGAAAGCGGCCGCAGGCCCCGGGCAGATCCAAGCTGCAGAGCTGCCCTCGCCTCCGGCCCCAGCCTCGCTTCGGCTTCTCGGACTCCGCCTGTGCCGGGGAGCTCAGCTTGCAGCTGCCCAGGGGCTCGGGGAAAGTGTGTTTGTCCTCCCTCCTGCTGGAGAAACACAAACATTTCCTGCCGTCCTCCTGGGCCTCTGCCCTGCTTCCCTCCCCTAACCTTTGCCTGACTGCCCGGCCCCCTCTCCCTCGTCCCACGGGGCGCAGGCAGGAGGTAGAGAGAGGGCAGGCGCTGCCCGGCAGCTTCCCGGGCCCTCAGAGGTCGCGGGGATCCGCGGAGGAGAGCAGTTGGCAAGACCACGCTCACCCAGTGTCAGCAAAATCCTCCCAGGAGTCGCCTTGGTCCCCGACCCCCCTGCTCATGTCTGCGTGCACGAAGCGGCCTCTTGCGGGGCCAGCTCCCCGCTTGAGCAGAGCCGGGGCTTTGGCGGGGAGCATTTGGCCCTGAGGTCCCCGCTGGCCAAACACCCGGACACGTGTGTTTTTCATTGCAATTGTGTACCGAGCCCATGGACCGCGGCGGATGCGGGCTGGGGAGTCGGTCAGGGAGGCTGTCTAATCACAGGTAAAATCAGACTGCAGGAAGAACGGGGACTTGACTGCCTTTCCTGTCCTTTGGCCCTAGGGGTTACGCGTGTGTCCTGTGCCTTTTCGGCAGGGTTTAGGAAAGGGTGTGGGGGTGAGGAGGTGCGTGTGGAAAGAACGCATTTGCCTTGTAGACATGGAATGAAGCAGGAGTCTCCTGCCTGAGGCTGGGCTCCGGACCAGTCCCAAGCTGTCCCCACTGCCCCGTCCTGTGGCGGGCCCCGACCTCCTCCCGCCTGCGCCATGGAAATCGGATTCCTGAGGGCTTCCCTTCCTCTCACCCGCTCCCTGGAATCCTCGTCCTACAGTCGCATTTTGCTGAAGCACAGACGGGGTCGTAGCCCTTTCTCAGTGGGCGCGTTCAGGAGCTCCCAAGGTAGCACACTGCTGGTCCAGGGCCGTGTCCTCTTGGAAAACCAGTTGTTTGTTTGGGACTGCGTGTTTTGAAAACCCAGACCGTCGCATAAAAATCTGAATTTGCAACTTCTAGAAAGCCGGGTGGTCTGACCATGCGGCTGTCACTACCATATGGGAGCAGTCAGCTGGAGCAGGAGTGGCTGCCCCCTTCAGGCCGGGAGTGAGTCCTGCATTTTGCCACAATCCCCACCACTCCCTGTTACCTTACATCTGGCTGGCTTCCCTGGTGTACAACCTGGTCTCTGTGGGATTTTGCGTTGGTCACCTTTCCTGGGTTGACATGCAGGGTCCCTCGCAGTGGTTCCTAGCCTGCCTCTGCCGTGTCATTCTGCCCCTTTCCTCCTCACTCATTAGTTTCATAACTTATGGTGCATAAATATGTCCATCTAACACCCACACCTAGCTCCCCCACTAATCCAGGAGCCCTCGAAGACCAAGCCCCTGTTCTCGGCAGGGGGGACATGCCTAAGGATGGGGATGACTCACTCCTACTTTAAAAAATTATTTATCTTCATTTCATTTGAAAGGCAGAGAGAGAGAGAGAGAGAGAGAGAGATCACCCATCTTCTGATCCACTCCTCAAATGCCCACAACAGCCAGGGCTGGGTCAGGTGGAAGCCAGTAACTTAATCCCAGCCTCACACCTGGGTGGCAGGAACCTCACTGCCAGGGTTGCCACCGGCCGCCCCCCAGGACGCGCATTAGCAGGGAGCTGGACTAGAGCAGAGTGGCCAGGATTCAACTGTCCCCAGAACAGGATGCCGGCTGCACCACACACCCACCCAGGCTCACGCCGGCTTTCCCGAGAGCTTGTTGCAGCCGCCTTCGCTCTGTGGGCCTTTGTGACTGTGGGGAGGGGGTGCCACGGGGGGCTGTGGCACCCCTGGGAGAGGCTGAGTGGTGGCCTGCATGCCTGGCCGACTTTTACAGCAGATGGTAAATATCTTTCACCCTCTGCTCTGGGTTACTGGCAGGCGCAACACTTCCCCGTTTCCCACGTGACAAACGCCTTCCTCTGTTTTGCACATCCTCTTTGTCTTGTCACGTCATCGTCCTCTCTTGTTGACGGGAGAACGGACTGGAAGTCACTGTGGAAGAGATCGGCTTGTCTTTCTCTGAGAGTCGACTGCTTCTTCCCATGTGGGACCTGGTCTTATTCCACCCAGGGGCCTCCCTCTTGTGGGAGACGGCCTCTCTCGTGGGATGACCTGTCCCAGGGTATGCCCTGGGCCGCGTTTCTTTGGGCATCAAATTAAAATCTATCGAAAAATGGGCTCGAAATGACCCCAAGACCTAAATGGAAGAGCTAAACCATAAAACTCCTAGAAGAAAACCTAAGGGGCAGGTGTTCATGATGTGGAAGGTGGCTCCGCTTTCGTGGCCGTGGCACCAAAAGCACAGACAGCAAGGTGGACAACTAGATGCATTGGGCTTCATCAAATGGAACATCTGTGTGCTTGCAAGCACACTCACTGTCAGCAGAATGAGAAGGCGGCCATTGGACTGGGGGCAAACCTTTGCAAGCTGTGGATCTGCTAAGCAATTAAGGATACATAAGGAGCTTACAGCACAAGGACAAAAGTCAAGCAGTGCACATGTGAATGTCTGTTCGAGTCTTTTGAACAGAATCATAATTAAATGCTCACGACCTCCATGAGCTACTACTCACTCACATCAGGATGCTCCTCCGGAAGCGGTAAGAACCAGAAAGCAGGAAGTACAGCCCCTCTGCACGGCTGGCGGGGCTATAAAATGGAGCAGCCACTGTGCAAGACACAGTCTGCTGATTCCTCGAAAACATTGGGTGTAGAGTCACCATGAGGCCCAGAAATCCCATTTTGGGGTACACACCCTAAGAAATGGAAAGCAGGGACTCAGGAGGTATTTGCGCCCCGAGTTGGTTGCAGCATTATTCACAAGAGCCACAGTGGTGCCATCCGCGTTGAATGGAGAAAGAGAACGTGCTCTTCAGGCACATGGCAGCGCTAGTCAGCCTTCGAGAGACGGAGTCTGACACGTGCTGCAGCGTGGGCGAGCCTCGAGCGTGCTCTGCTAAGTGAATGAGCCAGCCACAAACAGACAAGAGCGCATCACCGCACAGGAGGTGCCCGGAGCTGGCGAAGCCACGGAGACAGAGGCAGGACAGCGGGCTCCAGGGCGCGGGGCACAGCGCTTGAGGAGGTAGTGTTTCGTGGGGATAGACAAAGTTCTGGAGATGGATGCTGGTGAGGGTCGCACAAAAACGTGTGTGTGAGGCGCTGGTGCTGTGGCGTAGTAGGTTAAATTTCTGCCTCTGCCAGCACCGTGTGTGTCCCGGCTGCTCCTCTTCTGATCCAGCTCCCTGCTAATGAACCTGGGAAAGCAGCAGAAGATGGCCTGAGTGCTTGGGCCCCTGACACCCACATGGGAGACCCAGAAGAAGCTCCTGGCTCCTGACTCCTTCGGATCAGCCCAGCTCCAGCCATTGTGGCCATTTGAGGAGTGAACCAGAGAGTGGAAGCCCTCTCTGGCTCTTCCTCTCTGTCTGTAACCCCGCCTCTCAAAGAAAAAAAATCTTTTTTAAAGATGTATGTGATTAACACCACTGAACTGCGCACTTAAACATGGTTAACGTGGAAAAGAGACGACTGATGGACGGTCACAGAAATGCCCTGTGACAGACTGTTGAGTAATCAAACCATTTGCAGGCAGCCTATGCAGTCCAACTCATTTCTGTACAGTTACCTTTCCACACGTGTCTCTACAAAAAGGGTGAGTGCTGGATGGAGGGAGCCAAGAGGTGGACGACGAGTGTCAGGGGGTGACCGGGAGTTCAGGAATTATTTATTTATTTATTTTTACTCCTTGCATTTTCTACCAGCTGAAATGAAAAAGACAAAAGCAGGAAAATACGAATGGGAAATACAACCGGCCTTGGGGGTGCATTGCTGGACTTGACTGTGCTGTCTCCCTGCCTCGCTGTGAGTCGGACCCTTTAATTCCTTCTTCCTCATGATATTAAGATCTTTGAGTGCTTAATCTCCTCTTTTTTTAAATATTTATTTATTTATTTATTTTGACAGGCAGAGTGGACAGTGAGAGAGAGAGACAGAGAGAAAGGTCTTCCTTTGCCGTTGGTTCACCCTCCAATGGCCGCCGCAGATGGTGCGCTGCG
>CM027396.1:21409649-21422575 GCA_015711505.1 Sylvilagus bachmani
GAGCCAGGTGCTAGGTGCTTTTCCTGGTCTCCCATGGGGTGCAGGGCCCAAGCACTTGGGCCATCCTCCACTGCACTCCCGGGCCACAGCAGAGAGCTGGCCTGGAAGAGGGGCAACCGGGACAGAATCCGGCGCCCCGACCGGGACTAGAACCCGGTGTGCCAGTGCCGCAAGGCGGAGGATTAGCCTGTTGAGCCACAGCGCCAGCCTTAATCTCCTCTTTGTTACCCACGACCCCGGGGTTCGGGGCTGCCGCCACATCTGAGCGCCTGCACTCGAGTGCCAGCTCCGCTTCCCATACAACTTCCTGTGAACGAGCGACCGGGAGGCACCGGGTGATGGCCTGGACCCAGCTCCAGACTCACGGCTTCCGCCTGGCCTAGCTCTGGCTCCTAAGGCCATCTGGGGAGCAAATGAGTGACTGGAAGACCTCTATGTATGGATCTCTGTCTGCTTCTCTATCTAATCGCCTTACTGGGTTTTTGAGAAAAAAAAAAAATTGAAGTCCACGTCAGGGAACTACGAGGGACAATACAGGCCATGTTGAGTGGGGCTGCTGGTTGGGGGATCTTGACCTCTGCGGACGAGGGCCCACCTGGGAGGAGGGGCTTTGAGAAGGGTGGGGCAGGGACAGGTGAGAGACAAGGGGGAGGACCAGGATTTGCCCCCACTTCTCCTGGAGCCACACCCCCCATTAGGTCCCCTGGGAACTCTAGACCAAGCCCTCAACTCCTCAAGCGCCGACACTGAAAACAGCTTCTCCTCCCGCTGCTCGCCAGACGGAGGGAGCGGTCAGCACCGGCCACCATGCCGCTCACGCGTCGCTCGGTTCCTCTTCTTCCTGGCTCAGCCATGAGCCACAGACTGCATCCCGCGTCCCTCCCTGCCCACGGTGCCGCCCCTCTGGCTGGCCCAAGGTTCTGAAGGGAAACCACCGGATTCTGTCTGGCCCCTGCCTCCAGGCTTTCTCCCCTCCTATCTGTTCTCCAGAACCCACACCCAGCGCCGGGATGCACCTGCTGCAAGTCCAGTGCCTTCCGCAAGGAGGCGCCGCCGTCGTCGAGGCCCTGGGCAGGCCCCTGGGCTTGGGAAGCCCTCAGCCTAGACTGGCATCTTCCAGAACGTCCTGCAAGCTGGAAGTGGCCTGCAATACCCACACAGCTGCCCAGTCTTTCCCTAAGGATTTCACATTGGCTACCACAGAAAACCTTTAATTCATTTTTAATTTAATTTAATTTATTTGAAAAGCAGAGAGAGAGGGAGATTTCCTGTACACGTCCCAAACGCAACAGCTGAGACTGGGCCAGGCCAAGGCCAGAAGCTAAGAGCTGCACGGGTGGGAAGGACCCAACCACTTGAGCCGCCACCTGCTGCCTCCCAGGGTGTGCATTAGGGAGAAGCTGGGATTAGAGGCAGAGCTGGGGCTGGAACCCAGGCCCTCCCTAATTGAGCCCAAAGCCTGCCCTAGCTTATCAAGCTCTTGAAATGGATCTAGGGGGAACTGAGTTCTTATGTTATTTCATTTTAATTCATTAAAAATGTGAAAGGCACGTGTGGCTCGGCGCTACCATCAGCACATGCAGGAGACACCGCCTCCTGCCTCCCAAACCCTGTGCGAGTCCCCTGGAGTCTGAATGAGGCCTCCTCTCTGTGCGCTTCCTGCAGCACCGCCATGCCCGCCGGACGTGGCCCGGCTCTCGGCCCCAAGACGACCCTGGAAAGGATGTCTTGAAGAAAAGAATGAACCAGTGCATAAGTGAGTCCAGCCTCCGCAGTTACTCATCCTGGCTGTCAGGAGGCGGAGTGGACGGAAGGCATGGAAACACACCAGCCAGCCCCCCGTGGGGTGAGCGCAGGGCTCTGTGCCTGTCCTGTCACCTTATCAGAGGTGCGATTGGACAGCACTTCCCTTGACTGTGACAAGGGCAGGAAGTGGTCATTCCTGTGAAGGCCACCTCACCGGTTGTAGGAGGAGAAACTGTCCGTGTGGTAAGAGTTCAGGGGCTCTGCTTCCCCAGAACCTCCCCAGCCAGAGGCTTGGGTATGTCACCGCGTGGGCAGAACAAGTGACCACAGATGTGGTGGCTTAGAGCCTTCTCTCTTAGCTCTGGAGGTCAGAATCAGAAATCAAGATGTTGGGGCTGGCTCTGTGGCATAGCAGGCAAAGCCGTGGCCTGCAGTGACAGCATTCCATATGGATGCTGGTTCGAGACCCGGCTGCTCCACTTCTGACCCAGTTCTCTGCCATGGCCTGGGAAAGCAATAAAAGATGGCCCAAGTGCTTGGGCCCCTCTACCGGTGTGGGAGACCCAGAAGCAGCTCCTGGCTCCTAATTGGCACAGCTCCAGTTGCGGCCAATTGGGGAGTGAACCATTGGATGGAAGACCTCTCTCTCTCTCTCTCTCTCTCTCTCTCTCTCTCTGCCTCTCCTTCTGTGTGTAACTCTGACTTTCAAATAAATAAATCTTTAAAAATAACAAATAGATAAATCTTTTAAAAAAATCAATCAGTCAAGGCGTCAGCAGGGCTGTCCCCCCAGAAGTTCCAGGAAGTGTGTTCCTTCCCTTGGCTGTGTCCTGGCTCACAGCTGTACCCCTCCAGCCTCTGCCCCTAATGGGGCCCGGCCCTCTCCTGCATGTGTGTCTTGCATGGACACTGCCATTGGTTTTGGGGCCCAGCTAATCTAGAATGAGCTCCTCTTGGAATCTTTAAATCTGTAAAGTCTCTGTTTCCCAAACAAGGCCACAGTCACAGTTCCCGGAGTTGGCCGGGGTGTGTGTGGGGGTCACCATCCAACCCCCTGGGTCATCACTGTGTCATCACTGTGTCATCACTGGGTCCTAGAGCCCCTCTCCAGCCGACTGTTTCACAGCGCCCTCTCTGGAAGGAGGAGGAATTGCTGACCGAGTTTAAGGTGTGAGTCATCTTTGTTTTTTTTTTTTTTTAATTGGTTGGTTTCTGCCTGGAGAGGATGCAGTTCTAGAGAAAACTGGGGACTTATAGGTCACGGTAGGGGGGAGAGTTAGGGGAGGGGGGTTGCATCATGGCCCGGCCAGGGATACTGTGACCCAACTCAGGCTCTGACAAGGAAGCTCCCTGCTGTTTCAAAATGAGTTTTAAAAAATCACAAACAAGGCCAGCCCCGTGGCTCAACAGGCTAATCCTCCGCCTTGCGGCGCCGGCACACCTGATTCTAGTCCCGGTCGGGGCACCGGATTCTGTCCCGGTTGCCCCTCTTCCAGGCCAGCCCTCTGCTGTGGCCCGGGAGTGCAGTGGAGGATGGCCCAAGTGCTTGGGCCCTGCACCCCATGGGAGACCAGGAAAAAGCACCTGGCTCCTGCCATCGGATCAGCACGGTGCGCCAGGCGGCCATTGGAGGGTGAACCAATGGCAAAGGAAGACCTTTCTCTCTGTCTCTCTCTCTCACTGTCCACTCTGCCTGTCAAAAAAATAACAATTTAGTCAAACACATAAAGTGCAAGCAAAACATTCAAAAGAGATTTAAGAGGGAACAGCAAAGAGATTCAAGAGAGATGTCCACCAACTGTTTGTGCTCTGGGCAGCTCCCGCCGCTCTGAAGGCGGAGCTATCTGGGGAAATCTGAACACTGATTGGCTAATAGAGCTTATCAAGGAATAGTGGGTGTGAAGATATTGTGGGTCTGTTTAAAGAGCCATCTTCAGAAATAACCACTGCATACATGGGGTGAAATGATACGACAGTCAGGACTTGCTTCACAGTGGTGCAGCGGGCTGAGCCCCCACTTGGGGTGCCCGCATCTGATATCAGACTGCAGGTTCGAGTCCCGGCTGCTCCACTTCCCATCCAGTTCCCTGCTAAGGCGCCTGGGAAGCAGCAGAGGATGGCCCAAGTGCTTGGGTTCCTGACACCCACATGAGAGACCGGGTGGAGCTCCTGGCTCCTGGCTTCAGCCTGGCCCTGCCCTGGCTATTGCAGCCAACTGGAGAATGAACCAGCCAATGGAAGATCTCACTAACAACAACAATAATAACTAAACCTTATTTTTAAATGGTAGTAGTAGTGGGGAGCAGAAACAGAGATGGGGCGGGCTTTGGGGAGTGAACCAGCAGAGGGAAGCGCTCGCTCTGCCTCCATCTCTGGCTGTCTCTCTCCGACTTTCGAAGGAATAAAAGCCAGTGTTCAGAGGCGCGCTGCGACCAGCCAGGGCCCGGCGAGCTCGGGCTGCGACTAAGCGGCCGGGTTTCGCCACCGAAGCGGGCGGAGCGCCGGCTCACCCCGAGCATCGCCTCCTAAACTGCTCCTCCCCTCCACTGAATGTCTCCGGTGGCAGCGCAGGCCGAGCCCCGTGTCAGCCTCCGGGACCGAGAACGCGGACCCCGGCTTTGGGGCCCCGCGCCCACGCACCTCCTTCTGACACTGGCCCCCGACTTGCCCTGGGCGCGCAGGCTTTGGCCAATCACATCACTCTATCCTTCTGCGGCCACTGTGATTGGCTGAGGCGTGGACACGTGACTCGAAGGCTGCTGGGATTCTGAGTTGTTTGCTATTACCCTTGGAAGAGATCTCTCTCTTTATCCTGGGATTGCGAAACTAGCAGAAAATAGTCTAAGTATCTAAGGAATGCGAGAGAAAAAAAACCAGAGCTTAACGAAGGGGCAAAGAGATGAAAAGTTTCCTTTAAAAAAATTTCAGAGTTGAAATAGGGCCAGGTCTGATGGTGCAGATGTAGCTGGACGGCCACAGCCCGTATCAGATGCCTGGTACCAGTCCTGCTGCTCCACGCTTCCGATCCAGCTCCCTGCTAGTGCACCTGGGAGGCAGCCGATGATGGCCAAGGGACCCGGCTCCCTGCACACAGGGGGGACCCAGATAGAGTTCTTGACTCGGCTTAGCCTGGTGTAGCCCTGGGTGTTGTGGACATTTGAGGAACGAACCAGCAGATGGAAGATCTCTCTTTCTCTCTGCCTTTCAAATAAATATATTAAAGTTGAAATAACTTCAAACTTGCAGAAAAGCTGCAAGTATTTATTTACCACTAAATATAGATGCTTTTCCCACTGGCTGTATCATCCTCAGAGAGATTCCTGAACACGCTGGTTGCCTAAGTTTACCTATGCCTGTAGCTGAGACTCACTCCCCCACTCTTGAAAATGTTTTCATAAAAAAAAAAATTAACTAGTTTGAGCACAATGACCCAAAAGGGAGGTGCTGAGAGAGAAAGCTGATTTTTCAAAATTTTATTTGAGACACAAAGAGACAGAGAGAGGTCCCATCTGCTGGTTTACTCGTCCTGCAACTGCCAGGTGAGGCTGGGCCAAAGTGGAGAGCTAGGAACTCAGTTTGGGCTTCACACATGATTGGCAGGGACCCGACGATTTGAGCCATCACCACTGATTCCGGGGTCTGCATGAGCTGGAAGCTGGAATCTGTCACTGGAGCTGGCTGCTGCACCCAGGCACTTCAGTACACACATGGGCTTCTTAACCCGTGCCTTAAACATCAGGCCAAATGCCAGCCCCTGAGAGAGTTTTGTTTTTTTTTTTTTTTGACAGGCAGAGTGGACAGTGAGAGAGAGAGAGAGAGAGAGAGAGAGAAAGGTCTTCCTTTTTCCATTGGTTCACCCTCCAATGGCCACTGCAGCCGACGCACTACGGCCGGTGCACCGCACTGATCCGAAGCCAGGAGCCAGGTGCTTCTGGTCTCCCATGGGGTGCAGGGCCCAAGGACCTGGGCCATCCTCCACTGCACTCCCGGGCCACAGCAGAGAGCTGGACTGGAAGAGGAGCAACTGGGACAGAATCCGGCGCCCCAACCGGGACTAGAACCCGGTGTGCTGGCACCGCAGGCGGAGGATTAGCCTGTTGATCCACGGCACTGGCCAGAGAGTTCTTGAAGGATACTGAGAGCTGACAGTCGATGGAGCCCATTCACCGAGTGGCTCTCATCCACGCTGTGTTGAGAGCAACTGGATGTATGGCAGGTGTCGGATAATTTATTGCTAACATTAAAGGACTAGGCTTTGACATCCTAATTATGTGAACGAATTAGACAGCTTGAAGATTAGCCCCAGAATGATTCTTCTGGGGCTGGGCCTTGGTGAAAGTCCCCTAAAATGCCCTCCTGTGGAGAAGAGAAAAGACTCAGGTGACAGCCCAGTCGTCTGCCGTGGTCCACAGTGAGAGACCTGACAGGTGTATGGTAAGCAGTTGTGAAAATGATAAACAGCAAATCTGTCATCTTTGAAAATTGCATTAGAGGCATAGTATCCATTGTGCAGGAAAAATACTGGCAGGGTCCAGCTTTGCGAGGCCAACAGCCCATACGGGCACCAGCCTGAGGCCCAGCTGCTCCACTTCTGATCCAGCTCCCTGCTAATGCACCTGGGAAAACAGTGGAGGACGGCCCAAGTGCTCAGCACCCTGGTACCCATGTGGGAGACCCAGAAGAAGCTCCTGGCTTCAGAGTGGCCCCGCCCCAGCTGTTGTGGCCTTCTGGGAGTGAACCAGCAAATGGAAGACTTTCTCTCTCCTCTCTCTCTCTCTCTCTCTCTCCCCCCCCTCCATTCTTCCCTCCCTGACTTTCAGATAAATAAATCTTTAAAAAAAAATACCGGGAAACACTGAGCCAGAAAAGGTCCTAGGTGACCCCTGCTGAGGTCTCATTTATTTTGCTCAGCCACAGCCTTAGTGTCGATCAGGAGTAACGTGAGGGTGAAAGAAACTCCAGTTCAAACTGACTCAAGTGGAAGCCGGAAAGTCCAGGGTCAGGGCTGACTCCAGAGGCCACACGTGCCCCACCTCTCAGCTCTGCGCTCCTCCATGTTGGCTTTATCCGCAGGCCGAATGGTGGCAAAGAGGCTGCCCCCAACCGTGCGTCCTCTAAGGCTGAAGTCCAGCAGGTGAATGACTGCATCCGGCAAAAGCCCTAGAGAAGCTCCCGCAGAACTCGGCTGGAGTCCACGTGGTTGCTCTTCCCTAAAGCAGCGAGGCTCCGGTACCCGGGAAGACCTGGGTCCCACACTGCGTCTCCTAACGGGCGTTCTGAAGACCCAAACAGACCGCAGGGTGGGGTGGGTCGGGGAGAGCAGCGGAGCTTCCCAACCAAAATGGACCTGTGACTGAGCGCGGATCCTGAAAAGGCAACGACCAACACCCGCTTCGTCCCACCTTGAAATCGCCCAGAAAGGCCCAGGGGAAAGAGCGTGTCGGCCTCAGGGCTGAGCCAGCCTTAAGAGTGGACAAGTGGGGGGCACCGGATTCTGTCCCGGTTGCCCCTCTTCCAGGCCAGCTCTCTGCTGTGGCCCGGGAGTGCAGTGGAGGATGGCCCAAGTGCTTGGGCCCTGCACCCGCATGGGAGACCAGGAGAAGCACCTGGCTCCTGGCTTCGGATCAGTGTGGTGCGCCAGCCGTGGCAGCCATTGGAGGGTGAACCAACGGCAAAGGAAGACCTTTCTCTCTGTCTCTCTCTCACTGTCCACTCTGCCTGTCAAAAAAAAAAAAAAAAAAAGAGTGGACAAATGAAAGCTGTATTGATAGTAAAATGGCAGTCTTACCTGCGGCACCATCTATGCCCCATGCCATCTTAGGCTCCGCCCCCCGCCCGGTGGCCACCTTGCACAGTAAGCTTGGGTCCTAAGCCCCATGGCCCAACCCCAGGTGTCAGCTCTGCTGCTCCTACCCCCCTGCCCCCGCAAACGTGTAACAGGACCTGCTTCCAGCACACATCCTCTCACTCTCTCGCCCTCTCCTCTCTGCCTGTCGGGCTCCCCCCACCCGACTATAAACCTTTCCCTTAACTCTGCTGTTCGGTGTGTTTTGTGGTGGCCTTACAGCGTGTTGTTGAAAATCTAGGTGGTGTTATGATAACATATCGCAGCATGTCGCACAAAGCCACTTCTTCAAGAACCTCAGGCAGGGGCTGACGCTGTGGCATAGCAGGTAGAGCTGCCACCTACAGTGCCAGCATCCCATGTGGGTGCCAATTCGAGTCCCAGCTGCTCCACTTCCCATCCAGCTCCCTGCTTATGTGCCTGGGAAAGCAGCGAAGGATGGTCCAAGTGCTCAAGCCCCTGCATGTGCATGGTGGACCTGGAAGAAGCTCCAGGCTCCTGGCTTTGGATCAGCGCACCTCTGGCCATTGTGGCCATCTGGGGCGTGAACCAGCCGATGGAAGATATCTCCCTCTCTGCCTTTCAAATAAATTAAATAAATCTGAAAAAAAAGAAGAAGAAGAAGAAGAAGAAGAAACAGACTCTTTGATTCTTGTCAGAAGACTTCTCAGAACGCGAGTGTCAAAAGCACCCCCCACGCTTCGTCCAAATTCTGTCTTGCGACATCGCTTCCCCATCATCCTTTGGCCACCCTCTCCTTCCCCTCCTCCTGTGTTAAAGGAAACACCAGGCTTTCTGATAATGTCAGTTCGGAACGTGTTTCATGATTTGTAGCCCAACAGACAGCCCTGCTACGGTGGCTTAACAGGAGGAAAAGTTTGTCTTTCATGCTAGGAAGACTGGGGATGGAGAGAAGCTGAGAGCTGACACGGACACCCAGACCGCCAGGAACGCAGGCTCACTATGCGTGTGCACGGACTGTAAGCCCGGCGTGGGCGCTTCATCCGCAGCTTGACTCTCATCACCTTCTGCCCTGCGTGCATGTCCGGCTCCGGCTACACAGAGGGAGAGAGGTCAGGCTTTTTTTTTTTTTTAAACATGAGTTCTTGTTTTCTTATGTGAGTAATGTGATACATTTTTAAAGCATAAAACCATGATTCTTTGGCAATTATAAAATAAACATGTGTCAAAGATTGTATTTCTTTCTTTTATTAATACAGAAATCAGCAAGATGATAAACCAGCTCAAAGGAGAATTTACAACCATGTAGGAACAAGCAACCACACACATACACACATGCACACATGCACACACACACATGAACACGCATGCACATGTATGCACACACACACGCACACACATGCACTCGCACAAGTGCAGTCAGGGATGCTGAAAGGAGTCTCCAGAGCAGCTCCTCAGATGGGATTTATCTGCATTTCCGTGAACATCGCTGTGGGCGCCCTGCAATGTACAAAATTGTAAAATAACCCTTTTTTACCCATTGCAAAGTCTTTCATGGTGTTTCCTGTCGGAAGGGGTCATCCCCCCCTGCATCTCCTGGACCAGAACGCTGTCACTTAGCTGCTTCTGTCGCCAGGGAGGATGGAAAACGAAGCATGTGTAGCCAGATTCTGTTGGGCAGCTCCGCCTAACCTACACAGCCACGGGACGAGTTGGAGGTGCCGGATTATGGGATGATTTTCAGCTTCTGTGAGTAGGAGGGGCCGAGAGTGCAGCTCTGTCAGTTTTGATTGCTCAGTGTCACTCCCTGTTCGGTGGTGGTGCCTCAATGATCCTTTGGGAGGTCACCTCTTGCCCCTCTCCAAACTCAGCTCCAAAAATGGACCCTCAGGGCAGGTGCTGTGGCATAGTGGGTAAAGCCACCCTCTGCAGTGGCGGCATCCCACAAGGGCTCCGGTTCGAGTCCCAGCTGCTCCACTTCCCATCCAGCTCTCTGCTATGGCCTGGGAAAGCAGAAGATGGCCCAAGCCCTTGGGCCCCTGCACCTGTGTGGGAGACCCAGAAGAAGCTCCTGGCTCCTGCCTTCGGATTGGCACTGCTCCAGCCATTGTGGCCAATTGGGGAGTGAACCAGCAGATGGAAGACTTCTCTCTCTACCTCTCCTTCTCTCTCTTTTTAACTCTGACTTTCAAATAAATAAATAAATCTTCAAAGATGGACCCTTGACCCAGGACTCCATTAGCTATGGTGACTGACTTTCAGCAGAACAAGATTGTAACTGTCAGGGGCCGGTGCTGTGGTGTAGTGGGTAAAGCTGCCGCCTTCGGTGCCGGCTTCCTATATATGCGCCGATTAAGATCCTGGCTGCTCCACTTCCCATCCAGCCTCTGCTATGGCCTGGGAAAACAGTAGAAAATGGCCCAAATGCTTGGGCCCCTGAACCCATGTGGGAGACCTGGAGGAAACTCCTGGCTCCTGGCTTCAGATTGGCACAGCTCTGGCTGTTGTGGCCATTTGGGGAGTGGACCAGTGGATGGAAGACCTCTCTCCCTTTCTGTCTCTGCCTCTCTGTAACTCTGTCTTTCAAATAAATAAATAAATAAAAACAGCCTGTGACTGTCACTAGAAAATGGTGATCCTCGGGTCTGAGAGACACCATCAAGTCACTGGGAACCTGGAGGGTACAGGTGGATCCCTGCATCCTTTGCAGAACCCCCACAGCCTCTGGGCGTCTGGCTTCCTGGTGAGGAGCCCCTGAGCTGTTCACCTCAGGTCACTCCCCGTCAGCAGGTGCGGGTCACATCGGGCAAACTGAACCCAGAAAGCAGAACCCCCTGCTGGCAGCCGAGGAGCACTGCATGAACAATAAAAATGGAAAGCTAAGCAGAGGTGGTGAGGGAAGACCGAGATTAGCAATGGCAGGACCCTGCCTCCACCCCCAGGCAGGAAACTCAATCCAGGGCCCAGTATCCCCACCCAAGACCCAGAGATCCAGTTACTCAGAGGAGCTGCTTAGGGTGGATGGGGCCGGGGAGGGGGCCTGGGTGTTTGGGAGAGCTGCCTCCCATCAGCTGAACCCCACTGGAAGCCACAGCACACGGAAGCCCGAGTCTACAAGGGTCAGCGCCTCCCTCTGTAGGAAGTGGAGCAGGAGATGGGTGAGGAATGAAACTGAAGACATCAGTCTCTGATACCAGCGAGGCTGGCCCATGTCCATGTTTCACCACCTCTAAGATGCCAATGCTTGTAACACGCGCTACCATTTTATACCCCCAAGAAAGCAAAATGCTGCCGACAAAACTGTGGCCCAACGCCAAGACGCCACCGTCGTCCCAGCGCCTGGACGGAGAGAGGTTGGCATGTGAAACAGGCGCCTCTGGAGATGGGTGAGACATTGTTTGCTGCTCCTGTGTGCTCCATGCATTTCCGCCTTTGGGCCTCGATGTTTCCTCCTGGGAATTAGGAACAGGAAACTACTTTACCGGGTGTTTCTATGGATCAAGTCAGCTGACACAGGACTGTCAAACTGAGTGAGGGCAGGGACTTTGTTAGTGAGGGTGAGGACTTTCCCTCTGACTCCTGAGCCATCCCCAAGTGCCCAGCAACGCCTGGGTGCACAGTGGGAACTTAGGAAGATTTCTGGGATGAACCACCTAGACCCTGAACCTCCAGCAGGGCATGGTTCCCGGCACATAGTGGGGACAGGTGTCAATGAATGGAGCTATTATTATTGGAGTTAAGCATGCTTTGGTGGGAACACGCTCTTCTCTTCCCCCGATGTCACCTAGAATTGTGTGTGTTGGGAGGGGGGGCTCCCCTTAATTTTTCAAAAAGATTTATTTATTTATTTAATTTGAAAGTCAGAGTTACACAGAGAAGAGAGGCAGAGAGAGAGGTCTTCCATCCACTGGTTCACTCCCCAATTAGTCGCCAACGGCCAGAGCTGTGCCGATCCGAAGCCAGGAGCCAGGAGCTTCTTCCAGGTCTCCCACCTGGCTTCAAGGGCCCAAGCACCTGAGCCATCTTCTACTGCTTTCCTAGGCCATAGCAGAGAGCTGGATCGGAAAAGGAGCAGCCAGGACTAGAACCGGCATCCCTATGGGATGTGGCGCTTCAGGAGAGGGTGTTAACCTGCTGCACCACAGCACGGGTATCAGAAGGGAGCTGGACAGGAAGTGGAGCCGCCAGGACCCCAACAGGTGCTCGCATGAGATGTGGGCTCTGCATGCAGCGGCTTAACCTGCTGTGCCGCGACTCAGGCCCCAGGGTCTCCTTTTTTTTTTTTTTTGACAGGCAGAGTTAGAGAGAGAGAGAGATGAAAGGTCTTCCTTTTCCGTTGGTTCACCCCACAATGGCCGCTGCAGCCGGCGCACCGCGCTGATCCGAAGCCAGGAGCCAGGTGCTTCTCCTGGTCTCCCATGGGGTGCAGGGCCCAAGGACTTGGGCCATCCTCCACTGCCCTCCCTGGCCACAGCAGAGAGCTGGACTGGAAGAGGGGCAACCGGGACAGAATCCGGTGCGCATGTGGGATGCTGGCGCCGCAGGCGGAGGATTAACCTAGTGCGCCATGGCGCCGGCCCAGGGTCTCCTCTTGATTCAAACAAGGCGTCAGAGTGGACACCGTGGACGAATCTCCGGTAGGAAAGGCTGCGCTAGGTGGCTTAGTGCACACACAGACCGAGCTGTGGACAGAAAATTAAAGGGCGGTGGTGGAGCAGGGGGCGCGGGGGGCGCAGCGCGGCTCAGCGGCCCTCGGCCCATTTCACAGACGCCACTCGGGCTGGCTAGGGAGTGGAAGGATCCTCCGCAAACGAACAAGTGCACGGAAGCAAGGACTCCCGAGACGGGAGAGACGGAGCCCAGCTGCAGGGGGCGAGACTGTGGCGAGGAAAAACCCGGTTTACAGAGCACCGATATCATCTGTTCAGCGCGGGCAATGGCGCTGAAGGGAAGCCGAACGCCTCAAGCCCCGGGGAGTGACTGATCCAGCAGGGCGGAGGTCGCTCAGGGCTCCAGGAGGTTCCGCAGACCCCGGGCAGGGCTCCTTCGCACGCAGGTGCGCGTCCAGCGCCCGCGACCCAGCGGCTCGCACGTGCAGCGAGCGCCGCCTACTGGCCGCTCGGCTCTCGGCCCCGCCCCCAGAGCGGAAGGCGCATGCTCTCTGCTTTCGCCCCGCCCCCTCCTCGGGCTTCTCGCGACATCCGCCCAGCGGCGGCCCGAGTCTCGCGGTAAAAGCTGGTCGTCTCGCGGGACGCGCCTGGCCCCCGGGCTCTCGGGCGGCCCTGGCCGGGGAAGAGGAGTTGCATGTGTCGCTTCAGCTGGCGGGAGCGGCGGGAGCGGAGGCGGCGGGGCCTGTGCGACCGCCCGGGTAACG